>JACEIK010003334.1:99831-170200 GCA_018107945.1 Datura stramonium | reverse complement strand
AAATTTGAGATAGAGCTAGCCAGGCACCAGATGTGCCTAGGCTCACCAGTTAGCAGTCCAGGTCCTACTAGGGCACCAGGTGCCAGTCATACCCCCCAAGACAGGGCGTGACAGATCCTCCCCTACTTTGGATGCCTGAAAAGACGGAGGGTTCATCTGGGTGAAGTCCCGCATCCTCGCAGCTACTGCAGTCCCATTGATGTTTATCGGTACCACATGTTGTTTCACCTGGTTGGTGACTGTTTAGGCCAGCAATTGGATGGCCACCCGAAATTTTGCGGTAGATATTGAATCATCTTGGGGAGCTACTGGGGCTGGTGGGGTATGCCTATTGGCATTACCGGCCCTTCTTCCATTTCCACGTCGGGGAGGCATGATTCAGTGAAACAAAACAGTTCACGAGTTAGAAGGGAATTTCTAGAATTGAAGTTTAATGAACGATAAGGAGTATGAACAAAAATGGGGTTTTCCTAATAACATCTTATAGCCTCCTCATCAAAAGTGTGGCACGCTTCACACTCATGAAAAGGGCTCTACTCGATGCGGCTTTCGGACTTTCTGAGGATACTCTAAACCTAGTGCTCTGATCCCAAGTTTGTCATGACTCGAGCCTACACCATTGATGTAACATGGAACTTGAAGCCACAAGTGACCCCAAGTCAACCCCTAGTCTATCATACATTGGTATCCTAAATAAAACATGCATAGTGGAAGCTTTGAATTAACAACATAAAAGCATTTCAGAAAAATTAAACTAGAAGAAAACATAAAATTTACATAATCTAAAATATGAATGTACTCTATGTCTGAAAGCCTTCTAACTGACGAGTTATTGGGACAAGCCCCCAACTAACTCTAAGTCTAAATAAAACTGTAACATAATGAAATAAGGCCCTTGAATGGTGAGGACTCATACTTAACTTGCGACTGAGGAGGATCTGAAACGTAGCAGCTAACGCTGCTGAATCTGGGAACCTGCAGTTGTATGATGAAATGATACAGCATAAAAGTATGCGTCAGTACTTTGAATATACTCAGTAAGTGAGAGGAAACATAACTGAAATACATAGTCTGAACTGAAATGACATATAATGACCAACAAGCAAACTGATCTGAGATACTGATATATATATATATACTAAAATGGTCAAGATGACCCTATCTAGTGGTCAAAGACATGCCCTAAGTCTGAAAATTTTGATTCTGCAATACTGTACTAAACTGAGATAACTGATAGAATTGGAACTGAACTGAACTGTTTACTCTGAGCTGGACTGAACTGACTAGTGGGAGTCTATAACCGACATATAACCATGTGAGCTAGACATGGAGTCTGATATATAAACCCCACTGGTAGGACCCAATATACCTTGCCAGGGTATAAAGGCATGAAGTGGGTGATCACAAAAGTTTGGGGCCAAATAGGCCAAGTAATACTGTAACCTATGCTGGCAACGTAGTTTTGGGAACCTGGGTGCACTGGAACCCCGATCCTCTCGGTGCTAAGTTCTACTCCCAATAGAAACCTATACTGAACTACTAAGATGATAGCTCAAAATTGGGGTCCAAGACTAGTCAGGGACATAAAACTGAAACTACCCCGAGAGTCATATCGGACCAGATTCTAAAATTGGGTTCTAGGTTGGTTAGAGCTACTTATCTGGAAGCGTCGTAACCGTCTAATAAGATTCTGTAAACTCAACTGGGGTCCTGGGGATGGTCAGAGCTATATATATCTAAAATGTCATGACCACCTAATGGACCCTTATACTGGATTTTGAGTCTGATTCTGATAATTGCGAGGCACTACTGACAACTCAAGAAAAGATTGAAGTCAAACAGATCAGTTGACATTTTCTGAATAGTTCTGATGAGGTTTTGTGTTCTAACTGAACTAAAGTACTAAGCAGCTAATAGAGAACTCAACTCATTCCAACAAAATGGGAAATTTAACAGTATAGTGAAGTTTCAAGAATTAAAGGAATCTCATCCAACAAGGAAAAAACCATTCTCATCAATGGAATAATTTATCAACATATATATAATAAGAATTACTAGAAAATTCATCCCAAAAAATACTTCACAAACTAGACAAAATTTAATACACAAACGATCTTTAATCGAGAACTTAGGGCTGTAAATCACTTGGAAAGAACATCAACAATTTACTTAAGAACTGATAAAGATCATATGAATAATAAACATGGATAATAACCCAATTGAAATTAACAAAAACCAACATTAAAAATCATTTTCATATTCGAAAATCTCAGGGCTTAATTAATAGGGAAATTATGGGAGGATTTTGGGCAACACAAGAGAAGGACAATTCCCTTGTTGAATTCCCACATACCTGATTAAAATTCTCCCAAAGAAAAAGTCTTGAACTAATGCAATGTTGAACAACGCTAAGCTATCCTGAAGGGTTCTTGAGAGGAGAGCTTACGGGGATTTTCGAAAAACTGAGAGTGGGAATGAGGAATGAACCATTTTCCCCACTAAAAGGTCTAAAATTATTGCTAAAATGACGTACTTTAAACCTTGGAATAGTAGGAAATTACTAAATAGCCCTTAGAAATTCACTGAGAAAAACTTCCCGCTGACCTAACGGGTCGTGGTGACTAATCATGACTCGTGGTCACTCCCGTAAGGTACACAACCTAAAAACTGACTAAGACTAGTAACGAGGGACATAACGAGTCATTACTGGTGACCACGACACGTTGCCCCCACCATTCAAGTACTCCCACTCATTAATTTCTCAACCCAAGTCTGACCACGAGTGACTCAACGGGTCGTGGTCAGTGGCCACGACTCGTGAAGTCCTTCATTGGGTAAACTGTCTCCCTTCTTAAAACAAATTCTCAAACCTCCTTCCCACGGTTCACCTAACGAGTCGTTAGGTCACTTAACGACCCTTTAGTTGGGTCGTCCTGTAGTTTTTCTACAGCTTTTCTAGGTTTCTTGATTTTAGTCCCGAAATTAGATTTTTTAGTTTCCGATGCATTACACCTACTTGTTGCTAGACACTACTCCCAATAACATGCATATTCTCTCCATCAATTTTTTTCAACGAAGCTGACAATCGTCTATTAGCGAAGCTGAATAATCATAAATACATAAATCTGAATCAGACATGAGGATCCTTGGCTCAAACCATACAACAAGCTGAACATAAATGGGAGTCTTCTCTCCAAAACTATGTGGTAAGCTAAATTCGTAAAAATCATAATCATACTTGAGCATATAGGCATTGCCCGATACTTTAACATGCTTGGATATACATAATTCACTTTAAAAATTGATCATAAACTTGGGTAACTTCAAAAACGTGCTTTTCTCATCAATATTTCATTATAATTGAACATACATCATAAATCTCAACTTCTCATAAATCCTTCGTGAATGGGCATCATAATTTGGAAAACTAGTAAACATGATTAGTAATTTAAAACATGATAAAACTTTCCCATGAATCGTACTTTATCAATTAAAACATATTTAGATCATACCCATGACATAGATTTAGAAATTTCATGCAGCAGGTTAAAACCCCAGAGAATCAACTCATAGATTTTCACGAATTATAGAGTGATTGGGCATGGGTATAATGGATTCACCCATTCATAACCCTACATACCTGGGGAAGATCAAATTTCACCACTCCTTGAAAGACCAATGGGAAATTATAGAAAAACTAGAAGAAGAACAAGCTTGATCACCACTCTAATTCTCTAACTTTGCATGCATGGATATGAATGAGCCCAGGATAGGTTTTACCCTAATAAAACACTGCACTTCGAGCCTTAAACGACGTAGTTTAGGATCCTAGAACTTAGAAATGATGAAAATGCCCTTAATAAAATTCCTAAAATTTCTATAGTGCCTGAGACTACGGACGATCCAACAAGTCGTGCCTTGATACCACGACTTGTGGTATCCGTCTGTTGGATCAATTGCCCAACTTCACTTCCTCAGGTTAAATCCCACGACTCGATAGGACGAGTCTTTACTCCAGACAATGATTTGATAGGTCATCTGTTGTTTCCTCCTTGACGATCTGCATTAATTTTTCCCACGAGCCACACCATGACTCATTCCTCCTTCCAACAACTCATGGTTTCCTTTCGTTAAATCGATTGGAAGTTTTAATACTCCTTCCCACGATTGATCAGCATGGTTCGTTGCTCCTCACAACGGGTTGTCACATGACCCTTTACTTTCCTCTAGGATGAGGACCAGTCTCACCACAAATTCAAACAATGTCTCGTGGTATCAAACCACGGGTCGTTACGTGGCCTGTTACTTCCAACTCCTACCCAGCCAGACCTCACCACGAATGCTTCCCATGGGTTGTTGGTTTGACGAACAGTCTATTAGGTGACCCATTTTGTGGATTTTTCCCAGATTTTGCCAACTTCTATTTTTAAATTCCGGGTCTAGTCTTAGGCAATTCTGGGTATTACACTGTATCATAAAATGGTACAACATAGAGTATGCGGTCAGTACGTGGAATGTATCGAGTATGCAAGGTAAGCAAAATAACTTAAGTAAGTAAAATCATTAAAATATTCATAATATGAAACATAATCAAGATAAGAATCTGAGAGTAGGGCATTCATGCGATAATCAAAAATCATGATCTGAACACAACTGAACATCATAACTGAATCGAATGACCCAAAGCTGAAATCTGATAATCGTAAGTAAAACTAAACATTGGGCCAAATGTGCTTTAGAATATATATATATCATGAATGATAAACATGCATAGATGAAATCATGAGGAACAATGGGAGACTCATCATATAACCGACATTACCACGATAGAGCTTACGTGGTCCCGACTATCACACTAAAGTTGGCAGAGCCGTCTAAAGCCTTGCAAGAGCTAAATACGCTATCATGACCTGTTTGTGTTATGAGGGAACCTATATTGTTGTCAAGCTAGAGGCCCTTAGGGCAGGGGAAAGGAGTCACAAAAGAGGTCCCAGAAAATCTTATCATACCTATGTTGGCTCAGCAGTTTACTGAGGCATAAGGTTGGCCCGACCTTAGCCTGCTCGAGCTAGAAACTACTCCCAAAAATATGCTATGCTCTCCATCATTTTCAACGAGGCTGAACCATCATCTAGTGGTGAAGCTGAATAATCATAAACATAAAATCTGAAATCAGCCATGAGGAGCCTTGGCTCAAAGCTGGCCCTACAAAGGCTGAACATAATTGGGACTCACTTGACTCTAAACCCAAGTGGTAAGCCTTCTTTCGTGAAGCCATAAATGTTCTTCAACATGGGCCTGCCGAATACTTAAACATGCTTGACAATGCTTGATTCACTTGAAAGCGATCACATACATAGGTAACTTGAAAACGTGCTCTTCATCATCAATATCTCATCATACTTGAGCATACATAATAGATTTCAACTTTCATGAACTTCTCATGTATGGGCATCATAATTTATAAAACTTGAAAACATTGTAAAACATTCCATTAATTCATAATTCTATAATAGAAATATGCTTATATCATACTCATGGTAGAAACTTAAGAAATTCATGCATTAGGTTAAAACCCCATAGGATCAACATATAGATCTCCTTTAAGTATGAATTGTTTTGAGAGAGTCTATGCATCCAATCCCTTGTCTCACCAGCTAATATGTATTTGAACACTTGTAGCCGGATAGCATTATCCAAAACATTATTTTGCTTGTGGAGTTTGAACTCCTCCAGAAAATTTACAAAGTACTGATAGGTATTTATCATCCGTGGAGTTGCAAAACTATCCCTCTACCTTAAGCATAGTAAATGCTTTGGTCAATCTTAGTCACATCATTTACCCTTGGTGGGGCGATGATGCTCGAATATTCAACTTTCTTATTTACATCTACGAACACATTTTTCAAATCTCCGGTAGAAGAGCGGGCATGATCCAGTAACAAGAGATAAAAACAAAAGAAGAGGTACAAAATAGATCTATGTAACAAAACTAGGCAGGTTAGGGCTAGAAAAGGGCTTACGATATAGTCCTCGAAAATGATGCCATAATATTTCATGTTGTTCAAATCTACTTCCAATATCGAGTAGTACCAAATGATCGCAGCAAATATAGCAGCCAACGAGGAGTTGGGTCGAATCCATAGAGACTACTGAAGTCAGGACCTCTAGTACTAGACATTAAAAGAAAAGTAAAATATTACAAGATTAGAGTTTATTCGATTTAGGAGAGGGAAAATTTAACTACGGCAAAAGAGTGCAATATGTTAGGGTTGTAATCAATTAGAGGTAAGTCTAGGAAAGTGACCCAAATATGGATTAATCCCCCTAAATCACCCAATATGGAATGATTAAGAATGGGCTAGGGCTGAATATGCAAGCAATTTACTTAGGCAACACATGGGTATCTTTGAATAGCACCACTGGTGTCAATCTACTTCTATTTTGTCAAATTAAAGAGAACTCCCTTCAGACAATTGATTTTTGTCAATTGTAATTCAACCTATGTCAAATCTATTAGACAAGGGTTATTACTTGAGTTATTGATTGATGCTAACCCAACCTAAATTTTTGTCTTTCAAGCCTCAAAAGGTAATTGGATAAGTTAGATGATTCTCATCACCAATCATACATTACAAAGAATAAATTAATTAAATGTTCATAGGCCCAAACTTAATTTTACCAAATTGAGAGCATTAGGGTTCACAACTCATTGGATTCATAATCCTAGATGCGGGTTTAGTTACCCATAGTAAGAAGAAGAAGAAAATTTTACTTAGACATGATTACCAGTTGAAATTGATATCTTAATAGACTAATTAAAATATTTAGTTATTCAAGTCTAACTTTGAAAACTTGGACTAACTAGATAATTTATACTCTCTACTCTAAGTATGAACTGAATAGCTAATGCCCCTTAAAAATAATCAGAAAAATGTATTTGTACTATGTCCCAAAAAGCTCTTTTAATTCAATCTTTTGAGTGTCAGGTTTACGGGGACGGAAAGACGGTATGTACGTTGCGTAGTACTTTAGGAATCCCGTTCTACTTAGCTCATCTCCATTCTTCAATTGACGAACCATCCTTTGGGAAGACAATCCATCCTTCAAAATTAGCAAAGACCCTATTAGCTTGGTTTTGGAATTTGCAGCTGGCAATGGATGATTCGAACTGTCTTTCAAACAGACGATTCATTTGTTTCTCATCCTTTGAGCATTTTTTTGGGTTAAACTCCTTTTATCTTATCATTGCTTAAGTCCTGAAATATAACATAATAAGGTTAGTTTTCACTTAATTTAACTCCTAAGGACATGCAAAAATGCTATATAAAATGAAGCAAGATATGTTGCTAATTCCCGACACATTATATATCGGAAGGTTCATTTAATAATTACATTTCATTGCATGACACATAAATCATATTGTGTCTTTTGTGTGTATAATCTCTCTAGTGCCACAACAAAGAAAATTAAAAAAAAAGCCAATTTTGGAGCACTATAGGTTTGTTTAGGTACCATTTCTCCTAAGACACTTTTGGAAAATCATCTTATATTGCCCAGTGGAACTATTATGCATAGAAGAAAATTTGCATGTATAGATAATCAGTACTAGTAAAATATGATTAGTACAACACTAGAGCTTGATAATAAACTCCTAAGAGTAATTCATTGTATGGTCTTAATTATATCTTTGGTTGATGCGATTGTAGTCAATTTTTGCCAATAGTACAATGCCCATTTGATATATTTCTAAATTTATCATGTATATTTATTAGTTATCTAACACGACAAGTGATGGTTTAGTCCTGACTATGGAGTGGTTTCACACTAATAAACATAGATCTGAGAATTTTGAAAGATAATATGGTTGTTTATGGTTAACAAGGGCTAAATAAAAGATAACCGGCTAAGTATAATGTCGTGAAGTAATTGAATGATCAGGGAGTAACTAGAAATAGAGCTTAGTTAATGGAAATTGATATAGGTAATGGGTAAAGGGATTTCAAACATAAAAAGGGAGTTGAAATAGAAGAATACTAGTATTGAGCTATCACTTAAGTAGGTTATGCTACAGGGGTGTGTTTTTTCTACCACAGGATCGCGGCAGCAATCAAATCACCACTACAACAAGATGATGGTACTAGTATAGGAATTGGGTAGTTGAGGAGTTTATCATTGAATTAATGAGTACGTATATAGAAGTAAGGTGAACTAATAGAGAAGGCCAAGTCACCTTCCTGTCTATGTTGATATGGATAAGCAAAGGTTAGTCAATTTCATGTTAATTATATATTGTTGTGTGCACTAATCCTAGTTCGTCTATGATGCCTATCAGTACATGTGGTGTACTGATACTACCTTGATGTACTTTTTTTTGAGTGTAGGTTGAGGCAGATGATTTTCAATTTCATAGTTTCTGGGTGATACTCAATATCAGCTGCATTCTCTCCGCAGGCGAAAGCTGTCATAATTTGGTCAGTTTTCCAAGTAGAGTTTTCACATATCTAGACTAGATCTTGGAAGAGTTATTTTTTTTTTGAAGGGATTTTTTATTTATGACATTTAAACATTGTTGATTTATGTATGTTAACAAGTCTTAAATATTTTTATATGTTTGTTCAAAAGGGGTTCTCCTATCGAGTTTGAGTCGTGTAAGGTTCCTGCACGAACCATACAAGTGGGTTGTGTCATTGTTATGACTGGAATTTCCTATATAAGAAATTTTGAAAAGAAAAATCAATAAGTGTATACCAAATATCTTATTTCTTTAAATGAGAAGTAATTGAAAATTCAACAGCAGAGCAAATTTCAAGTTTTCATTATTATTTTCATGAATATCAGAAAATTATTTTTAAAGTTGTTAATGAAAAGACTTTCTAAATTCATCTTATATAGATTTATTATTAATCTACTCAGGCATTTTCTGAAAAATATTAATGAAATTTTGGGTGGAAAATTGAACACACATACATTAAGAAGTCGGAAGCCTAATATAAATGTGGCTCCTCAACAAGAAGCTTAAAAAGCACACATAATCTTGTTCTAAAGTTGTTGATAGTGTGATTTGATAATCACAAGTAAGGACATGTTCTCATTATGCATACACGCATCTCCTTGCTTGTAATTATCAACTTCAATACCGGCAATATTAGGACAGAGTATTGTCTTTCCTATTTCTTGTTAAGCCACTATTTATAACGAGTTTCAAGGAGTTATTATGATAGATTTCTTTTTATCTCTTCTTATATAAATATTGTAATTATTTTTCCTAAAAAGTAGTTTTTAACCATATTTAGAATAATCTTGAATAAGATAAAGTCAGGAAAATATATGCTTAGTCCTTGTATTAAAGACATTTTGTGATTGTCAAGATCTTTAATAGAAAAAACATTAAAATCATTTTCTATTTTAAACTCTTTTTTATTTCTTATTTAATTAATTACTTATTTGGTAATATTCTCTTAAACAAATTTAATTTTTATTATTTTAACTTAAAAGTAAGATTCAGTCTTTGAAGAATTATGTAATATTTTTCATAAAGGAATAATATTTTAGGTTAAGAGCCGATAAATTTAAATTTTTTATCCATAAGCTATAATTTTTACCCAAAAAATATTAAAATAATTCCTGATTAGATTGAAGAGATGAATAAAGGAATGATTCATTTCAATATTTGAAGATGTTGTTAGTTCATACACTAGTTATGTTATTTTATAGTTAAATATAATTTAAAATTTTTGAAAATTTTAAACATACAAATTTATCAACATGTATTATTCTAATGTCAAACGAATAGGGCACTTATATTGTGTGGGCTCTATTTTATTTACAGAAAGAAACTGTCAGCTTTGTTATATTTTCTTAAAAAACAACTATAATAATAAAGTGTTATATTATGGCCAGTAAGACATTTCCCACACGAAGGGTTAGACCACTTAGAGGAACAAATTTGCATAAACAGTGTGATGTTAAGAAGAATATGTGATACTAGTTGACAATATGCTCATATTTAAATCCTAATGCATCAAACTTCTTGTTGACCTTAGTTTGTTAAAAGAAGTTTTCACGCCAACTACCTAAATATAAAATTTATTCGTAACTATTGATCGCATCAAGAAGAGCAATGCGGTGGCCATTACTCTCGAAATTTCATTGTGACTAATTATTTCGTGCCGTGGTTAAAGGTAGGGAGAACTTTGGAAAATTTGCTCACTACGAAACATAATGGGTAGCGAGGTGTGATGTACATTATGGTAAAGTTCACCACATATGGGACTTGATGCGATATCTATTGCACAGAGGTTCACGTCATTCGACGGCGGAATACACTAAAAACGTAGTTTTGTTCCACAGATCTCTAAAAAGAACCTAGTCTAGTATTTTCAAAAATAGAAAATTGTCATTTTAAAATCTAAAGTTTAGAAATCATATATTGATGATTTGGAGTCTGGGTCAGTCTTGATTGTTGATGAAATTTTATTTTGAGACCTTTATTATGAGTACACTGATTTTTGAAATAAAATTAGTGTTTTGACCTTCGAGGCATAAGGTTGACATTTTAAACTTTGGAGGAAGTATAGCGATATAGTATCAATGGACTCACATATTCACATAGAGTATATTTCTTTATAGATAGATAGTCTTCTTAGGATTATCGAAATGGATAGGCTCATTTGTGAGGGTTTATAGAACTTTTTATCTGATTTTGAGGTTGATTATAAATTACTATCATAAAGTTTTCCTGAGGGATGATGTAACTCCAAAAAGTCCCTAAGACTATACCCTAGATATGGAGTATGAACTAGCATAAAAACAGGAATTTCCCCTCAATAAGAGTCTTAGTACGACTCATGATGGTGTGGTACAAATTGTACCAAGATCCATGACAAGAAGAATCACAATGAACCATGGCATGATGATAAAATCATTGTTTAGGTCGTGAGTTAAGATATTATAACGCCTCAGATTTTCGGGCTAAGTTTGAAATGGTTCTAGGTATGTGGATAGACCCAAACCTGATAAATTTCTGTAAAGTAGGTGTTAAGATTAATTATTAAGTGTGAAAGTGCATTGGATACAAAGTGGTCATAAAAACCTCTAACCTAGAGTTGAGTTGAGCTTCCTACCGATTGATTCTTCATAAAAGTTCCTACAAAGCCTCAACTTTAAACTACCACTAACTTCCATTTTAGAAAATATTTTAGGTGTTCCAAAAGATCAAAATAAATCCCTTTGAGTCCTCAACCAATGCACCTGACCTTGCATCAATCAAAATTCAGTAAAAATTTATGAAGTTTGTGAAGCATTGTCGGGTATCATATTTGAACATAGCTCGGATAGGGACACGAGACAAGGAACCCGAGGAGGCTCTAGAATCAATCCATGGCATGAACATAACTTCCTAACCAACCAACTAAAAGCAAAAAAAGATCAATCATATTAAATATAGTGAAAGTTTGAACATAACATAAAATCTGAGGCATACAACACGAGTTGAAGTTGAATACAATCTATGTATGAGAGCCTCTAATTCTAATGAGTTGACGGGACAAGACCCCAGCTAACTCTCCTAAGTCTGAAGCTGAAAATACGTAAACATAACTGAATAGAAGGGGCCCTCGATAGATGAGGACTCACCAATAGAATAGATGCTAAGCTATGGCCGGCTAGTGACAGGGCCTGAGTGTCACGACCCGAGGGGAGACCCGGATAGACACGGGACAAGGGACCTTGAAAGCCCCAAGTCAACCCATGACATAAGCATTCACTATCTCATTCCATAAACATGAAGGAAACATAAATATAACTCAGGGGAAGCCTAGCTTAGCATAACAACAAAATAAACATCTAAGCTAAATACATACAAGTCTAAATAGCGTCTAATCTGGACTAGCTGATGGGATAACACCCCCAACTAGATCGAAATCTTGAAAGCTGAAATTACGCTCAAATAAATGAAAGTCTAGCCCTTGGAGGATGAGGACTCACAAAGCAAATGCTAACTCTAATAAGCGGCTACGAACGGGCTGAACCTGAGAACCGGATCACCTTAAAATGATACAGCATAGGAAGCATGCGATCAGTACGTGGAATGTACCGACGCATGAATTAATTAAATCCGAACTTTATCATAACGTGCTCTGCATGGCTTTAGAGAAAATCATGACTAATTCGAATGACTTAAAGCTAAATCATAACATTTATATCAAAAGCTGAACAATGAGTCAAACCTTACTTTCTCAACATGTATGCATAAGATAATCATCATGAGTAATGGATATGCAAATTCAAATGGTATAGACAATGGGAGACTCGTCGTTTAACCGACATACCACGATAGAGCTTACGTGGTCCCAACTATCACACTCAAGTAGGTAGAGCCGTCCATAACCTTGTCAGGGCGATGGACGATACCATGATATCAAAATCAACCTCAAAGGGTCAATCAGGCCGGGGATAGCTTACAAGGAGGTCCCAACAATATATTAAATTAATCCTACGTTATTAGTTATTACGGGGCATAGGGTACTCGACCCTTAGCACACTTTCGGTGCTAGACTCTTCTCCCAAAACATGCAATGCTCTACATCGTATAAGTATGAAGCTCAACATTATCTAGTAACGAAGCTCAACATGAAGTCATGCATAAACTCAACATCATATGAAACGAAGCTCAACATTGTCTATTGACAAAGCTCATTATGAAGTCATGCATGCATTAGACATCATACAAACAAGGAAGCTCCAACAATGTCGTCTCGACAAAAGCTTAGGAGAAATAAAAATTATGCTTAGACTCAACATCATTCGAAATGAAGCTTAATGACAACATACACCTCAATTATGAAATTCATACACATATGAGCTTTATTGACACATACCACAAGCTTAAAGATGGTGGGAGGCTTTCTCCAAAAATCATGGTAAGGCTACTTTAAATTATACTTCATTATCATCAACATAGGGACCCAAAACCTTATCATGCTTGAACCCATTCAAATCATTTTAAAAATATTTTTAATTTGGGAGGTTTTCACTCAAAATGAAATATTATAATCAATTCAATAAAATAGACATTCATACTCAACATTGGGCACTACCCAAAGCTTTATCCAACATGGGTCTATTTAACCTTCTTTGAAAACATCATCAAAATCACGGGTAAGATTGAAAACATGCTTTTCATCATCATTGCACTATCATCACATTATCTTAGGAACCACACATGGGCATTTTAGTTTCAAATTTTTTTGTAAAATAAATTAAGTTAATTAATTTATTAATTTTATAATTTAACATTTTTTAATATTATAATTTAATCATACCCTTGAGTAGAAAGGTAGGAATCATGCAATTGAGCAAAAACCCATACTTCATCATCACAAATAAGTCACAAATTATTGAGAATGGGCATGGTTGTGGAAGAAAGCACCCACTCATAGCCTTACATACCTAGGATGGAAGAATCTTATCTCTTCTAATTACCCAGCTGAGATTTCCTTGAAATCTTTGAATTTCTCCTCACTTTCTCCCTTCAAGCTCTCACCCTTGCATGCATAAAAGAAAATGGACTAGATGGGTTTATCTCGGCTTAAAACCTCTATTACGAGCTCAAAACGACGTAGAATAGGCCCTTAGAATTTAGGAAATACGGAATAGCCCTTACTGAAATTGCTGAAAATAACTGTCGGTCCTAACGGAGCTGACGACAACTCGTTACTAGAGGCTCACGGTCGTTTGATCACCCTCAAAGTACTTTGCCTCATCATTCAAGATATTTCCACTAGCTTGGTAATGGCTAACCTAGCAGGTCGTTAGGACTAATGACGACTCTTCGAGTGCCACCCGTAAGGTACATTGGATAAGCCTTGCTTTCACTGGGGCCAACCAACGACTGACTTGATATTTCGTGGTGACTAACCACGATTCGTTACATCCCTCATGAGGACCTCGAGTCCTCCAGCATCTCGAGCCCTCCTCTGAGCCACTGACGACTCGTTATTCCTCCTCACGAGTCAAGTAACCCGTTCTGCAACTGCTGTTTTTTCCAATTATTCTCCTAATTTACTTTCGGGTCTGATTCTTGAATTCTCAGGGTATAACAATATCTTACCCTTGGAAACATTCATCCTCGAATGTTATAAACAATCATAAAACCCAGAAACAACAATCACTACATATATATAGATGCTAATCATTGACTTTCAAACCGAAAATTGACGGAACGACTACCCCCAAAGACCACATAGCTGGTCAAAGTTGAACATCACATATATATATATATCATATCATAAAAAACTTATTTGCATGAATAGAACATGAAAAACTTAATATAAGTTTAGGGCAAAATTTTGATACCTCAAATGAAGCGGTGGTAGGGAAAAACAGGAGTGTTTAGCCATCATATCCGCTTCCCGACCTCCCGTAGCTCTTTCAACATACTGATTCCTCCATAAAACCTTAAGCGAAAGCTACCTCTTTGTTCCTCAGCCTCCAAACTTGTCGATCAAAATTTATTTGGAACTTCCTCATCGCGAGGCTTGTCTTTCACACCAATGTTTGTCAATCGGAACCACCAAGGCTGCATCATCCAAGCACTTATTATAAAGCTATACATGGAACACGGGATGAAGCTGAATCCAATTCGAGGCAAGTCCAACTCATCGCCACCTTACCAACTCTCCTCACAACCCGGTGGAGACCAACATGGGGGACTGAGTTTACCTTTCTTCCAGGAACCACATGACTCCCTTCATAGGAGATACCATTAGAAACACCCAGTCATCTACATCAAACTCCAAATCTCTTCTTCTCACATCCACATACGATTTCTGATGACTCTGGCGGTTTTCAACTGGTTCCTTATCAACTGAACCTTCACCATCTCCTCATGAACAGTACGGACCTATCATGGCTGCCTCACCAACCTCAAACCTTCCGATGGGAAGTGATCTACACCTTCGCCCGTAGGGCCTTGAGCGTGCCATGCGGATACTAATTGGAAACTATTATTATAAGAAAAGCTAGATCAAGGGCAAACTATCATCCAAACTGCATTGAAATCCATCCACATTACCCTCAACATATCCTCAAAATCTGAATGGATTACGCATGCTTCCATCGAGGGTGAAAAGTTATGCTTAGCTTAATCTAAGTCGAGCCTTTTTGAAGCGAACGCCCAGGGTGAAGTAAAATGAGTACCTCGATCCCAAATAATAGACAAGGAACTCCATGAAGTAGACCAACTCCCGGATATACAACTTAGCATAATCATCTTCTGAATGCAGCCGGTCTCGGCCCGGTAGGTAGTGTGCAGCCTTGGTCAACCTGTCCACCACAACCCAAATGGTGTCGTACTGCGGCAAGTATGAAATTAGACCTATAATAGAAGTCCATATTGATTTCATCCCACTTCCAAGTGTGAATGGCAATTATAAAGTACACCTCCGGGTCTTTGATGCTCGTCTTTTGCTGGCGACAGTTTGGACACTTTGCTACGAACTTCGCAATATCCCTTTTCATATCATCCCACCAATAGATTTCTCACAAATCCCATACATTTCTTGGATCCTGGATGAATAGAATATCTGGTACCACGTGCCTCATGAAATATCTAAACTTTCAAATTATCAAAGTTGAAACACATAGCCGACCACAGTATCGTAGCACCATCTCCTCCTTGGGAAAACCTCCACCTTCTAATTTCTTCCGCCTCTTCAGCTCATCAATAGGATCCTCATCTTATTTCCTTGATTTAACATCAACTACCAAGCACGATTCCAACCCCGTTATGCACAACAACACTGACATCGGTCAGATCGATCAGTCTAACTCCCAACCTTACAAGCCGGTGAACATCCTGGACCAACTCCTTCTTTTCCCTCCATATAGGACACACTCTCCATTGAGCCTACTAAGCATCCACAACCACATTAGCTTTGCCCAGGAACCACCTTCTTTACTGTAGATTTGGATCATACTATTGTGAACGCATATTTCAAGCTCTTGTGGTCCATAAGCCCCCAACCATGTGGACCTATACAATTAATGTTTGCCATATCATCAATGCAAACACCACCGCGCCAATTCAAGGTCGTGGGTCGGGTAATTCTTTTCTTGCACCTTCAGTTGTCGAGGGCATAAGCTATCACTCTCCCCGATGCATCAATACACATCCAAGTCCAATTCTCGAACCATCACAATACACCACAAAACCGTCGTTACCCTCGGGTATGGTCAATAATGGTCTTTGAGGGTAAGAGTCGAGCCTTCTCTTGAAAAGCTTTCCTACAAGCCTCCAACCACTAGAACTTCATCTTCTTCTGGTAAATTTAGTCAAAGGTGCTGCAATGGTTGAGAAACCCTCAGCAAACCTCGGTAGTAGCCATCTAAGCCCAGAAACTCCCGAATATCCGAGATTCACTCGTCTGAGCCAATTCTTCACCGCCTCGATTTTTCGCGAGTCTACTTTTATGCCTTCACTAGACACCACATGGCCCAGGAATGCGTAGTCAAGCAAAAACTCACACTTTCTTAACCTTGCATGCAATTGGAAGTCCTTTAGGGTGCAGGTACTACTCTCAAGTGACGGCATACTTCCTCCTCGCTTCCAGTACAAATATCATTAATAGACAATTCACGAATATATCCAAATATGGCTTGAACACCTGTTCATAAGGTCCATCATAGGAGCATTGTTATTCAAAAGACATAACTACAAACTCGTAATAACCATGCCGTGTCACAGATACGTGGCCGGGATATCACTCTCCCGAACACTGATCGATATTACCTAGATCTAGAGATCTATTTTTCGAGAAACACTTCGCACCCTGAATCTGATCGAATAAATCATCAATCCTGGGAAAAGGGATACATGTTCTTGACAGTGACTTTGTTCAATTGTCGATATCCAATGCACATAAGAAGAGAACTATCTTTCTTCGAACAAATAGTCTTGGTGCACCCCATGGGGACTGGCTAAGTCTAATGAAACTCTAGTCTAGCAAATCCTTTAGCTGATCCTTTAACTCTTTTAGCTCTACTGGAGCCATCTTGTAGGAGTGGAATAGATATAGGATGCGTATGGGAAAGGAGGTCAATACCGAAATCAATCTCTCCCCCTCGGAGGAATGGCGCAAATCATGGAAAGACCTCTTCGGATACTCGCATTACTCTTTTGGAACTAACTGGATAGTCGGGGTTTCAGAATCCACGTCCTTAACCCTAACTATGTGATGCATGCAACCCTTAGAAATCATCTGTTTGTCCTTGAGGTAGGAAATGAACCGACCTACGAGCTGGCGGGCTACCCTTCCATTCAAAGACTTGCTCACCAAGAATATGAACTCTGCGGCCGGGTCTTGCGGTTAATGGAAGCATAACAAGAGTAACCAATCCATGCCGAGAATAACATCTAGATTGGTCATGGCTAACTCTATCAGATCTGCTGGTGACGTTATGGAGAAGCAAGACCGAACAATCTCTAGGCGCCCGTCTAGCTATAGCGAGTCACCTACTGGAGTAGAAACTAAGAAGGATTCTTACAAGACATCAAACTGACTCTGAAACTACTGGCTACATAAGGTGTCACAAAGGACATGGTGTCCCTTGGATCTAATAATGCATAAACATCAACATGGAAGACTCGTAACATACCGGTAACCACGTGCAGGAAGTCTCCTGCTCACGGCGGGATGCTAGGGCATAAGTCTGTTACAGTGTGACCGCCAGCTGCATTAGTAGATGCCCCTGATGTGTTGAGCGAGGGGTGGGGCTACTGAGCTGAAGCTGGCCACCGCCCACAACCTGATCTGTCTCATTCTTTGGCCAATCTCTAAGCATGTGTTCGGGTTGCCGCACCAAAACACACACCTAGACACCAAGCTTCTTGCTGTATGACCTCCGCCACATCTGCGACAAGATGGAACACCTGAATCTATGGCCCTGCTGCTCTGAACCCTCGAGCCTGATACTCGTCCTCTCTGATCATGCCTAGAGTAGATGGAACACTCAAGGATGATGAAGAACAGGTGATAATCCCTGGTAAGGTTTCTTGCTGAGTGCCCACCACGGACCTCTCTTTTGGGAAAATCTATGGTCCTCAGTCTTTGCCCTCTTAGCTTCTCTCTCTCTCCCGAATGTGCCGCCTCCATCTTATGGGCGCACAGCACCATCCGAGGAAGTCCATATCCTGATGAGCATAGAAATCCTACATTCCTTATCCAAGTAACATACTATCCCATACCGACCTGCTCCCTCGCGCCCTCTGGTCAGCCACTAGCACAGGAGCGTACTTCGATGGCGAGTGAACTCAAGGAGCTCTCTAGTACTGTCATTTCTCACTTGCTTCAAATTTACGAACTCAGCTGCCTTTAGCTCTCTCTCATCTCCCGAGAAGAACCCGATCAAGGAATGCAACCTGAAACTCCTCCCAGGTGACGGTTGCTCAGCGACCTGTTATCCTTCCATTGACAAAACCATATATCGCTACCCCTTCAACTGCTAGAGGCCAACTCCGTGCACTCCAACACCTACTCACCCCCATAACCTGGGTAGTCTTGACGATCTCATCAATGAAGTCATGTGGGTCCTCACCTACCCTTGACCCCAAGTACTCCTGGCAGTTCATCATAAAAGAAATCCCAGGCTTGAGCCGCCAGCTGCATTTCCATTCTACAGTACATGCACACGGCCTGCTGATTGACCTGAGCGGTCAAGGGCTGTACAGAATTTGGATAGCAGCCCAAAACTCAGTGTGAGTGGCTGGCTCCGGTTCTTGAAGCTCTTAAACTGGTGGGACTTGCTAATGCCCATGACCTATGACATCCATGTGGCCTTCACTATCTCCATTTCTCCTTCCATTTATCCTTCGAGGAGCCATGACTCTGCAATCGCGAATAGCACGAATTAGAGGGATAGAAGGACTTTTCATCATGACATAGATCATGAAAGATGAACATTTCCTAAAAACATTTCATAACCTCTTCGTCATAAGTGTGGCGCGCTTCACACACATGAAAAAGCCTCTATTTTACGCGGCTTTCGGACTCCCTAGGACACTCCAAACCTATGGCTCTAATACAAAGTTTGTCACGACCGAGAGGGACCAGATCATGGAGCAGGGACCGAGGACCCTGAGAGACCCCCAGTCAACCGATGGCATAAGCGTTTCCTATCTGTCCATAAATATGAAGAAACACAAATATAACTCAGCGGAAGCCTGGCTTAGCACTTAACAACGGAATAACGTCAAGCCCAGCCACATATCCCAAGTCTGAATGCGCTCTAATCTGGACGAGTTGATGGGACAACACCCCCAGCTAGCTCAAGCCACTATGAAACTGAATGTACGCTCAAAATAACTAAAAGTCTAGTCCTCGGAGGCTGAGGACTACCCAAAAGCAAATGCTAACTCGGATAGTGGCTATGAACGGGGATGAACCTTAGAGCTAGTATCCTACATGTGAAATGATGCATCATAAAAGTATGCGATCAGTCGTGAAATTTACCGAGTATGCAAGAGAGTATCCAGCCCGCTTTGATAATAAAATTATTAATTCCAGTCATACACATATATATGATAAACTTCGAGAGTAAGTAGGAGGACACATGCATTAATTATTAGTGCGTTTCAGCATAACGTGCTCATGCATAGCTTTAGTACATCATAGAGTCGAATGACTCAAGATAAATCATAACATTTATATCAAAAGCTTAAAAATGGGAATAAACCTTGCTTTCCCAACATGCATGCATAAGATAATCATCATGAGTAATGGATATGCAAATTCAAATGATATAGACAATGGGAGACTCGTCACTTAACCGACATACAACGATAGAGTTTATGTGGTCCCAACTATCACACTCAAGTGGGTAGAGCCATCCATAACCTTGCTAGGGCGATTGAACAATATCATTACATCAATATCAAGCAAGGGCAATCAAAAAGGAATAGTCTCAAGGGAGATCCCAACAATATGTAAAATTGCATCCTACATTGGCTGGCGTAGTTCTGGGGCATGGTGGTGACGCCGGCCTCTTGGTGCACTTAACCTTCTTTAAACACATGCAATGATCTCGTATAAGTACAAAGCTCAACATCGTCTAGTGACGAAACAACATGAAGTAATGCATAAACTCAGCATCGTATGAAATGAAGCTCATACTGTTTGTCTGTTGACAAAGCTCATAATGAAATCTAATATGCATGCATTAGACATCATATAAATATAAAGCTCAACAATGTCATCAAACAAAGCTTAAATGAAATCATTCTTAGACTCAACATCATACGAAATGAAGCTTAATAACAACATACATCTCATGTATAAGAATTCATACATATAGGAAGCTTTATTGACACATACCACAAGCTCAAAGATAGTAGGAGGCTTTCCTCCAAAATCATGTGGTAAGGCTACTTTAGAATTATCACTTCATTATCATCAACATAGGGACCTTGCCCAAAACCTTATCAATTCTTGAACCCATTCAAATTATTTAAAAACATTTTAATTTGGGAGGTTTCACTCTAAAATGAAATATTATAATCAATTCAATAAAATCGACATTCATACTCAACATTGGGCACTAGCAAAGCTTCATCCTACATGGGTCTATTTAACCTTCTTTGAAAACATCATCAAAATCATGAGTAAGATTGAAAACATGCTTTTCATCATCTATTTCCTCAACATCCTGTTATCATAGGAACTCCCCACACATGGGCGTTTTAGATTCAAATTTTTTTTGAAAAACAATTTTGTAAAATTAAAAGATAAGATAGACATCCAAGTAATAAAATATTAATATCAATAATTAATCATACCCATGAGTAGAAGGTAGGAATCATGCAATTGAGTGAAAACCCTCTTTATCATCATAAATAAGTCAAAATTAATAGGGAATGGGCATGGGTATGGAAAGCGCTCACTCATGGCCTTACATACCTGGAAGTTGAAGAATCTTATCTCTTCCTAATAACCCAGCTGAGATTTCCCTTGAAATCATAATTTCTCCTCACTTTCTCATAAGCTCCTCACCCACTTGCATGCATGAATAAAATGGCCTAGATGGGTTTATCTCGGCTTAAAACCCTCTGTGCAGCTCAAAACGATGTAGTATAGGCCCATGAGCAGGAAACGGAAGAGCCCTTACTGAGATCGCTGAAAATAACTGTCAGGGTCCTAACACGGACGACTGTGACTCGTGCAAAGTGCGATCCGTTTGATCACCCGTCAAATTACCTTTTGCCTCATCATTCAAGAAATTTGCATTGAAAAGCGTGTGGCTAACCTAGCGGGTCGTTAGGATTGACGCTGACTCGTCAGGTGCCACCTGTCGTAATACAAGACCACAAGCCTTGCTAACTCCAGACAGCCAATGACTGACTTGTGGCTAGTCTTTGGCTACTTACATTAGAATTCATCTCTCGTGAGGAGCTCAAGTACTCCAACATCTCAGGCCCTCCCCACGAGCCACCCTGACGACTCGTTGTGCCTCCTCGGTGTCAAGTGACCCCGTTCTGCTACCACCAACATTTTTCAGTTTTCTCCTAATTCACTTTCCAGTTGATTGTAAATTCTCGGGGATGCTCGCTGAGTATGAAGATCAAAGCCCATATCATAAAATGATAGCATAGAGTATGCGGTCAGTACGTGGAATGTATCAGTATGCAAGGTAAGTAAAACCGACTTATGTAAATGCATTAAAACATTCATTATAAGAAACATAATCAAAGATAAGAACACGAGGAAGTGAGGAATGCATGTACATTTGTAAATCATGGTGAACATAGCGAATATCATAAACTGAATTGAATGAACTAAAGCTAAAATCAGTAATCTCAGTAAAACTAATGTTTAGGTCAACCTAATTTCAGAACATATATATATATATATATATATATATATATCATGAATGATAAACATACACAGATGATTTCGCAGGAACAATGGAGGACTCTCCATATAACCGACATTATCACGATAGAGCTTACGTGGTCCCGACTATCACACTCAAGTGGACAGAGCCGTCTAAATCCTTGCTAGTGCTAAAGACACTATAATGATATCGATATCAAGTAGAAGGCCCATTGGGGGAGGGAAAGCTCATAAGGGAGTCCCAGATAATCTGGTCATACCTATGTTGGCTTGTAATTATAGAGGCATAGGGTTATGGTGACCCTTAACCTACTCGGCGCTAGAAACTACTCCAAAAAACATGCATATGTGCTCTATCATTTTTCAATGATGCTGAATAATCATATACACATAAAATCTGAAATCATACATTAGGAGCCTTGGCTCAAGCCATACCACAAGTTGAACATAATTAGGAGTCTTGACTCAAAAAACCGTAATAGTAAGATAATTCATAAAGTAATAAATCATACTTGAACATATTGACTTTGCCAATACTTAAACATGCTTGAAAATATTTGATTCACTTGAAAACATGATCACAGACATGGTTAACTTGAAAACATGCTATTCTCATAAATATCTCATCATACTTGAACCTACATCCATAGATCTCAACTTTCAATGAAGCTTCTCATGGATGGGCATCATAATTTATGAATCTTGAAAACATGATTTATAATTGAAAATATTGTAAAACTTTCCCATGAATCATAATTCAATGATAGAAATATGCTTGATCATGCTCATGGTAGAAACTTAAAAAATTCATGCAGCTTGGGTTAAAAACCCATAGGATCAACATATAGATCTCCTTCAAAATATGAATTGAGTTTGGAGAGACTGTATGCATCAATATCTTCTCTCACCAACCAATAAGTATTTAGGAACCACTTACTTAGTCGGATAGCATCATCCGAAACATTATTTTTGTTGTGGAGGTTGAACTCCTCCAAGAAAATTTACTAGTACTAATGGGTGTCATCGTCCATGGAGTTTCAAAACTATCCCTCTTCCTTAAGCATAGTAAATGCTTCGGTCAATCTTCAATGACATAGTATTTACCGTTGATGGGACAATCGCGCTCGCATAGTCAACTTCCTAATTACATCTACGACCACATTTTTCCAGATCTTGGGGTAGAAGAGGGGCATAATCAAATAAAAAGAGACAAAAACAAAAAGAAGAGTTACAAAATAGATCTAAGTAACAAAACTAGAGAGTTAGAGCTAGAAAGGGAACATGATGTATTCTAACAGCAACACCATAGTGACACATTGTCGTTCAAAATCCTAATTCGATTATTGAGTAGTATAAACTATATAGCAAATATGAAGGCAATGATGAGTTGGGTCAGATCCCGAAGAGCTACTCAAAGTTTGGACTATCTAAAACTAGACAGTAAAATATTACAAGATTAGAGTTTATTAGAATTAAGAGAAGCAAAATTTAACTTCTACGGCTAAAGGAGTGCAATATTTAAGTGTAATCAATTAGAGATAATTCTAGGGAAGTGGACCCAAATAGGATTAATCCCCTATATCCTCAATATGGAATGATTAAGAATGGTTAGGGCTGAATAGCAAGAAATTTACTTAGGCAACCTATTGGTATGCTGAATAGCACCATAGGTGTCAATCTGCTTCTATTTTGTCAATTTAAAGAGAACTCCCTTCTACCTATTGTTTTTTGCCAATTGTAATTCAGCTTATGTCAAAAGACTTTATTAAACAAGGGTTATTCCTTGAGCTATTGTTGATTGATGCTAACCCAATCTAGATTTTCTCTTTCAAGCCTCATAAAGGTAATTGGACGGGATTGGAAGATTCTCATCAGCAATCAAACATTACAAGCATAAATAATCAAATGTTCATAAGCCCGAACTTAATTTTACCGAATTGGGATCATTAGGGTTTACAACCCATTGGAATCATAACCCTAGATCTAGGTTTTTGGTGCCCGTAGTAAGAAGAAGAAGATTTAAGTAGTTTAACATGATTACCAATAGAGGGTGATACCTTTAATAGATGGTGAATCTTCCAAGTTAGCAAGCCACTTTGAAAACTTGGACTAACAGAGAGTCGATGTATCCTTAATGCTCTCTTTAATAGGGTCGCCTCATATTTTCCTTAACCTAATTAATCAGCCGTTCGGAGCATGATAAATAAAGTATTGATTAGCTAATTTATACTCTCTACTTTAAGTATAACATAAATAATGAAAAAGCTCCTTAAAAATAATCAGAAAAATGTATTTGTGCTATGTCCCAAAAAGCTCTTTTAATTCAATCTTTTGAGTATGAGTTTACAAGGATGGAAAAACCGAGTATGTACATTGCGTCGTACTTTAGGAATTCGATTACCTTGGCTCGTCTCCATTCTTCAGTTGACAGGCCGTCCTTTGGGAAGACAGTCCATCCTTCCATATTGTAAGGACCCTATTAGCCTTGCTTTTGAAATTTGCAGCTGGGAATGGATAGATGATGCAAAGCATGCTTTAAGGCAGAACAGTCGTTTGTTATGCCTCATCCTTTGAACAATTTTTGGTCCTAAACTCCTTTTATCTTTTCATTTCTTGAGTTTCTAAAACATATCATAATAAGGTTACTTCCACTTAATTTAACTCCTAAGGACATGCAAAATTCCTAAAATGACAGATATGTCGCTAATTCTGACACATCATATATCAATAGGTTCATTTGGTAATTTCATTTCATTGCATGACACCAAAATCATATTATGTATTTTTTTGATACCAATCTCTCTAGTGCTGCAACAAAGAAAATAAAAAATCCATTTTGGAGCACTATAGTTGTTGCATACCCTTTCTCCTAAGACACTATTGGAAAATCATCTTGCATTGCCCTGTGGAACTTCTACATAGAAGAAAAGTTTGCATGTGCGATAATCGTACTAGTATAATATGATTAGTATAGCACTAGATAATGATAATAAACTCCTAAGAGTAATTCATTGTATGGTCTTAATTATATCTTTGGTTGATGCGATTGTACTCAATTTGTTTGCCAATAGTACAATACCCGTTGATATATTTCTAAATTTATCATGTATATTTATTAGTTATCGAACACGATAAATGATGGGTTATTCGACTATGAGTGGTTCACTAATAATCTAGAGATGAGATTTGCGAAAGATAATATGGTTGTTTATGGTTAACAATGTCTAGATAAAAGATAACTGGCTAAGTATAATGTAGTAATGGAATGAATCGGGAGTAAGCCGAAATAGGCTTAGTTAATGGAAATTGAAATAGGTACTTGGTAAAGGAATTTCAAACATAAAAAGCAGGTGTTGAAACAAAAAATTCCGATGTCGAGCAATCACTTCAAAATGTTATGCTGCAGGGTGTGTTTTCTACACGGGATTGCAACAATGGTCAAATCACCAAGTACAACAAGATGATGGTACTAGTGTGTATGTGTATGGATAGTAAAGGTTAGACAATTTCCTGTTAATTATATATTGTTGTGTGCACTAATCATTAATTGATGAATTTTTATCCATTGCATGTGGTGTACTAATACTACCTTGATGCACTTTTTTGGAGTTGTAGGATTTGTGGCAGGTGATTTGCAGTTTCTTGGTTGACTAAGCAATACTCAATATCAGCTTCCACCATTCTCTTTAACTGCTTGAAAATTTGTGTCATGTACTATTGTCGGCTTTTTCAGAAGTAAAGTTTGTATCATCTAGACTAGATCTCGAAGTCACTTGATTTTGAAGGGATTTTATTATTAAATTTAAACATTTTTGATTTATGTATGTTAATAAGAATCTTAAATATTTTTATATGTTGTTCAAAAAGCGATTCTCCTATTGAGTTTGAGTCGATGGAGGTGCCCACACGAACCGCCCAAGTGGGTTGTGTCATTATTCCATATTTGGAATTTCCTATATAAGAAATTTTAAAAGAAAAATCAATAAAGTGTATACAAAATATTTTAAATCTTTAAATGAGGAGTAATTGAGAAATTTAACAACCAAGAGAAAATTTCCAAGTTTTTTTCGTTGTATTTTTCATGAATATCAAGAAAATTAATTATAAAGAGTTGTTCATGTAAAAGACTTTCTAAATTCATCTTATATAGATTTATTATTAATCTACTCAAGGCATTTTCTGAAAAAAAATTAATTAACTTTTGGGTGGAAAGACTAAACACATACATTAAGAAGTCTGAAGCCTAATATAAATAATGGTTCCTCAACAAGAAGCAAGAAACACACATAATCTTTTTCTTATTATAAACATATTTGTATTATAGTGAATGTCTATAAAGGTATTTGTATTGCTGTGGATACAGGTGTTTATATTATAGTGAAAGTCTATGTTTTGGAGAAAGTTAGGAGAAATTATCCCTATAAATAGAGGTTCTCCTTCATTGTAATTTCATCCATCAAGAGAAATAGACTTCTCTCCTTCTCTCTTTCTCTACATATTCTTGTTCTTTCTTATAATTTTATAACATGTTATCGGCACGAGTCTACCTTGAGCACTCACTTTGAAAGATTTGAGGTAAGAAAAATTAAAGTTTCTTTTTCGAAAGATGTATTACTTAACCACAGGAGTGATATTCCTTTGGTGATACTGTTGCTCTACGACTCTACTGTCTCAAAATTGGAACGCCAAGGTATTATTTTGTCTTTCTTTTAATATGGCTAATCTTACGAAATTTGGTTGATTGCCCTTCAAAGTTTGAGCAGAGCTACCTTTCATGGGGTGTTGGATGCTGAAATCCATATGGATGCAATGGGTCTTAGAGACACCATTAAAGTGAAAGCAAAGCATAAAAAATCCATATGGATGCAATGGGTCTTGGAGACACCACTAAAAAGTGAAAACAAAGCATAAAAAAATCCATACGGATGCAATGGAGTCTTGGAGACACCATTAAAAGTGAAAATAAAGCACCAAACCAAGATCATTACTAAGGATATGATATTCTTGCGTCATCATATTGACGAAATTCTAAAATTGAATATCTCACGATTAAGAGATCCACTTGTTTTGTGGAATAGCCTAAAGAAGGTATGACCACACCGAAGATGGTCATCCACCCAAAGATACGATATGATTGGATCCATCAAGACTATACGTCTGTTCATAGAGTATAGCTCATCAACATTCAAAATTGTTTCTAAGTTGAAACTATGTGGAGAAACTATAAATGATGTTGATATGATTGAATATGGTAGTATATAAAATTAATTGAGAACTCAGGAAGAGCTAATGTATTACTACTGAAGGAATGAAATTGTTGTAGTAAGAACCTAAAGAAACTTATAAGTTTCAAGGACATTGAAAAATGAGACTATAAATTATGGAAAGATCTAATATCTTCAACAGCTACTACAATTGAAGCGGGTTTTAAATATTTATGTAAAAGATTACCCGCCGTTCTTTTTATTTGTAATTACATAAATATGGGTATGATGATGAAATCACATACGAAAGTAAACTAGAAGTTTACTGAAATAAGTTAGCATAACGGTTGGCCATCCCGGTTCAAATGTATTTTCAAAAATAGTGAGAGAATTCACGAGGCTATATGTTGAAGAAATAAAAGATTCTTCAAGAATTCTCTTGTGTTGCTTATTCTCGTGATAGAATGATTTTGATCATCTAAGATTGAAATTATATTCCGTGAAATTTTGGAACTTATAAAAGGGTGAATATGGGCCCATTCACCTACTATGTGAACTGTTTGCTAATAGATGCATCTATGGAATGGTCACATGTGTTTTGATATCAACTTGCAATTGATTTTGTAAGGTTGTTGCTCGAATTATTAAATTAAGAGCATAGTTCCAAATTATAAAATTATATTGATAGTGCTGATTCATATATATGTTGGTTTAGCAAAAAAAGTTGTATGCCTCAATTATAGCTAAATCGTTGGTTATGAGAATAAATCTCCCAAATAAAATTTGGTATGAGATATGTTTATTTAACATATAGCAACACGTGAATGCATCAAGCCAACAAAGTTACCTTTATCTTGGCTTGTATTGGAATAAAAGGTAGTGGTAGAGCCCATTCCCATAGTAAATGAAGTTTCACTTAATTCCAATCTTTTGTACTTTGGCGTGATCGTCTGGGGCGTCCTGGATCTATAATGATGAGACGAATTATAGAAAATTCAAATGGGAACCCATTAAAGAACTTGAAGATTCTTTCAAATGGTGAATTTTCTTGTGTTCTTGTTATCAAGGCAAGTTAATTGTGAGACCATCACCAACAAGAGTTGAAAGATTGACTCCCCTGCATTCTTGGAATGCATACATAGAGATATCTGTGGACCTATCCACCCACCTAGTGGAGTCGTTTAAAATGCTTCATGGTCTAATAGATGCTTCCTCTAGATGGTCTCATGTGTGCCTATTGTCATCTCGCAGCACAGCGTTTGCAAAATTATTGGCACAAATAATACGATTGCAGGCACAATTCCATGATAATCAAATTAGAGTCCATTCCTTGATAATGCTGCGAGTTTTCATCCCAAGCATTTAATGATTATTGCTATCAATTGGGATAAGTTAGACATCCTGTAGCTCATGTTCACACTCAAAATGGCCTTATGATCACTAATTAAAATCTGATGATAGCAAGGCCATTTGCTCATGAAAACTACATTTACCCGCTTCTGTTGGGTCATGCATTCTGCATGCTGCAACACTTGTTCGTCTCAGACCGACAAATAATCATATTTTTTCTCCGTTACAATTGGTTTTGGGTCAGGAACTTTTCTAATATTTCTCATCGAGAATTTTTGGATGTGCTGTATATGTGCACGTAGCACCACCACTCGCACAAAAATGGGTCTAAAAGTTAGGAATTTATGTTGGGTTTAGATAGCCCTTCATTATTCGCTACCTTGAACCGTGCTTGGAGATATATGTTTGCTTGCTCGATTTGCGGTGTCGGTTTGATGAGACAATTTTCCAAGAGTAAAAGGAGAAAATTGTGAAATCAAAGAGAAATTTTGTGGAAAAATCCATCAACTTGTCTCATCTTTGATCACGTGCTTCTATTTGTAGGCAAGAAGTACAAAAGATTATTCATCTGCGAGAAAATTGCAAATCAAATGCCGAGACGCATTCAGATTTTAAAAGAATTACTAAGTCATATATTCCTGCAGATAATGTCCCAATTCGAATTGATGTCCCTGAAGGACCATCTACTGGTGTCTGCTTGATGAGTCCAAAGCACGCCTAAGCGTGGTAGACCATTGGGTTCTAAGGACCGAAATCCTAGAAAAGAAAATAAATGGTCAGAATGACACTACAATAGAACCACATATGGAAGTTCAATACTTGAGCAATTTTGATATTCATGAAGAAATCAATGAGCCAAAGACTCAAGAAAATGAGGAACTATCCATAAATTCCAAGTGATGCTGAATTAATCGATAAAAAATAGTGGTGGATTATGTCTTTGCATATAATGTTGCAACAAAAATCATGCAAGATAGTGAGGATCTTGAACCTCAATCATCACAGAATGTCGACAAGAAATGATTGGCCAAAATGGCAAGAAGCAATTCAATCAGAATTGAATTCACTTGTCAAGCGTGATGTTTTTTGGACCCATAGCTCAAACATCTAATGGTATTAAGCCTGTTTCCTATAAATGGGTTTTTGTGCGAAAAAAGAAATGAGAAAAATGAAGTACAAAGGTACAAAGCACGCCTTGTTGCACAAGAATTTTCACAAAGGCCTGGTGTCGACTATGAAGAGACATACTCACAAGTTATGGATGCAATAACATTGCGTTATCTTATAGTTTCACTGTCCATAAAAACTGAAATGCAGCCCCAGTAAGATGTAGTTAGAACTTATCTTTATGGATCACGATAATGAGATATACATGAAAATCCACACAGAAAAGATTTAAAATGCTGAAGCATATCATTCAAAGTCTCAGGGAAATGTATTCCAATTGTGCAGATCATTTGTATGGTTTGAAGCAATCTAGACGCATGTGGTATAACCGTCTTAGTGAATATTTACCTAAGGAAGGTTATATAAATGATGAAAATTTTCCCATGTTTTTTGTAAAGAAAACAACATCGGAGTTTGTCATACTTGTTGTTTATGTAGATGACATAAACTATTGGAACTCCAATAGAAACCGAAAGGCAATTGATTATTTAAGAAGAATTTGAGATGAAAGACCTTGGAAAGACAAAATTATGTCTTGGTCTGTAAATTGAGCATTTGAAAAATGGTGTCTTTATTCATCAATCTGCCTATCTGAAAAAAAGTGTTGAAAAGATTTTATATGGATAGGCGCACATCCATTGGTACTCTATGGTTGTTCAGTCACTTGGTGTGAATAAGGATCCATTTCCGGCCTCAAAGAAAGGAATGAAGAATTCTTGTCCTGAAGTACCATATCTTTGTGCAATTGGTGCACTAATGTATCTTGCTAACACTACAAGATTTGATATAGCCTTTTAGGTAAATTTATTGCTAGAGAGGTATAGTTCTGCTCCTACTAGGAGGCACTGGAGATAAGGATAAAACACATAATGCAGTATCTTAAAGGAACTACCGTTATGAGCTTATTTTATTCTTATAATTGCAGTCCCGATCTTGTTAGTTATGCTAATGCTGGGTATTTACCTAACCCACTTTCATTTCAGTCTCAAGCGCTACGTGTTCATATGTGGAGATGCGCAATATGCCCAGGAGATCTACAAAGCATTCTCTCGTAGCTACTTCATCAAATCATGCTGAGATAATAGCTATTCATGAAGCAAGCCGAGAATGTGTGTGGTTGAGGTCCATGATACATACCATTAGAAAAATGTGGTTTAAGCGCCCAGCAAACACCCACAATTTTGTATGAGAACAATGCTGCATGCATAGCACAACTAAAGGGAGGATTCATAAAAGGAGATAGAACGAAGCACATCTCGCCAAGTTTTTCTACACACATGAGCTCCAAAAAAGAATGGTGATATCAATGTGCAACAGATTCGTTTAAATGACAATGTGGCTGATTTATTCACCAAAATCTACCAAGCGCAACTTTCAAGAAGATGGTGCAAAAGATCGGGATGTAAAGATTCAAGGATGTTGTCATTAGGGGGAGTTAATACGCGCTGTACTCTTTTTCCTTACGAGGTTTTGTCCCACTGGGTTTTCCTTATAAGGTTTTTAATGAGGCAGTCATAATGCGTATTATTAGATATGTACTCTTTTTCCTTCACTAGATTTTTTCCCATGGTTTTCTAGTAAAGGTTTTGAGGCATTATCTATCAAATAGACATTCAAGGGGAGTGTTATAAACATATTTGTATTATAGTGAATGTCTATAAAGGTATTTATATTGTAGTGGATACATGTGTTTATATTATAGTGAAAGTCTATGTTTTAGAGAAAAGTTAGGAGAAATTATCCCTATAAATAGAGGGGTTCTCCTTCATTGTATTTTATCTCATCAAGAGAAATAAGAACTTCTCTCCTTCTCTCTTTCTCTACAATATTCTTGTTCTTTCTTTATTATTTTATAACATTTCTAAAGTTGTTGATATTGTGATTTGATAATCACAGTAAGGACATCATTCTCATTATGCATACACATCTCTTGCTTGCAGTTATCAACTCTCAATGCGGCTTAACATTACGGTAAGTATTGTGCTTTTTTCCTATTTCTTATTGAGAAGCCATTATTTATATCCCGAGTTTCAGGGTTGTTAAGAGAGATTTTTTATCTTTTCTTATATAAATGTTGTATTATTTTGACAAGTCCGTTCTAACCATATTTTCAATAAACTTTACTATGATAAATTCGGGAAAATCTATTTGGTCAACTCTTATTAAAGACATTTTTGTGATTGTCAAGATCATTAATAAGGAAAAAAAAATTTACAAAACATTTTCTATTTTAAACTATTTTTATTTCTTATTTAATTAATTACTTATTTGGGAATATTCTCTTCGTAGATTTTAATTTTATTGTTTTTAACTTAAAGTAAGATTCGGTCTTTGAAGAATTACATAATATTTATCACTTAAAGGATAATATATTTTAGGTTAGAATGAAAAATTTAAATTTTTTGATCCATAAGCTATAATTTTTTTCATGTTTAGATTGAAGAGATGAATAAAGTTGATTCATTTCAATATTTGAAGATGTTAGCTCATAGAGTAGTCATATTTATTTTATATTAAATATAATTTTAAAATTTTTGAAAATTTTAAACATAAAAAATTATCCATGCATATTGTTCTAATGTCAAACAAATAGGGCACTTATATTGTGTGGGCTCTATTTTGTTACACAAGAAATTGTCAACTTTGTATATATTTTCTTCCAATGCTACTACTAATATAAATAATATATTATAGTAGTATTGAGAATTTCCACGAAGGGTTGAACTGCGAAAGGAATAAGTTTGCATAAATAGTGTGATGTTAATAAGAATGTGTGGTACTAATTGACATTGTGCTCATATTGAAATCCTAATGCATAAAACCTTGTTGACCCTAGTTTGTTAAAGAAGTTTTGCACGCCTTAACTAAATAAAAAATATTTTGTAACTGTTGATCACATCGGGAAGTGCAATGTTGTGGGCATTGCTCCAGAGAATTTCATTGCGACTGGTGATCGTGTCATGGTAAAGAGTAGGGAGAACTTCGCAAAATTTTCTCACTATGAAACATAAAAAGTAGCGAGTGTAATTGTACATTATGGTAAAGTTCACCGCATAGGGTCTTGATGCGATACCAATTGCTCAGAGGTTCACGTCATTCTGTGATGGAATACACTAAGCATAGTTTTGTTCCCCAGTCTCTAAAAAGAACTAGTCTAATTTTCAAAATAGAAAATGCTCATTTAAAATCAAGGTTGAGAAATAATATACTGGTGATTTGGAGTTTGGGTCAGTCTTGATTTTTGATGAAATTTTATTTTTGAGACCTTTCTGTTATGAGTACACTGACTTTGAAATAAAATTAGTGTTTGACCTTGGGCATAAGGTTGACATTTTAAACATTGGAGGAAGTATAGCGATATGAGTATCAATAGACTCACATATTTACATAGAGTATGTTCATGAAGATTGAGAGTATTCTTAGGCTTATCGAAATGGAGAGAGGCACATTGTAAGGGTTTATGGAATTTTTATCTGATTTTGAGGTTGATTATAAATTATTCTCATAATTTTTCCCTATGAGTTATTAGCAACTCCCAAAGTTCCTAGACTATACCCTAGATATGGAGAATGAACTAGCATAAAAACAGGAATTTCCCTCAATAAGAGCCTTAGTACAACTCGTGATGGTGTGGTACAAATTTTACCAAGATGCATGACAAGAAAAATCACCATGAATAGTGGTATGATGATACAAATAATTGTTTCAGTCATGAGTTAAGATATTATAACGGCTTAGATTTTCAGGCAAAGTTTGAAACTATTCTAAATATGTGGATAGACCCAAACTCGATAAATTTCACAAAACTAAGTGTTAATATTAATTATTAGGTGTGAAAAGTGCATTGGATAAAAGTAGATTATAGGGACCTCTATCCTGAATTTAGTTTAGAGCTTCCTACTAATTGAGTCTTCATAAAATTTCCTACAAGCATCAACTTTAAACTACCATAACTCCTATTTTAGAAAGTATTTTGGGTATTCCAGCTCATCAAATTGAATCCTATGAGTCTTCTTCAATGCATCTGACCTTGTATCAATCCAAATTCCAGTAAAAGAGGTATGAATAGTTTGTTTGAAGCATTGTGGGATAATGACCGAACATAGTCGAGGATCGAGACAAGGACAAAGAACCCTATGAGCTCCAAGTCTACCCTTGGCATGAACATAACTTCTAACTTAACCAATAAAAGCGGGAAGTCAATCAAAATGCAAACATAGCTAAAGTCAAAACATAACATAAAATCTGAACATTGTACAATTAAATTGAATACAATTTTATGTATGAAAAGCCTCTAAATTTGATGAGTTGATTAGACAAGACCCCAACTAACTCTTTAAGTATGAAACTGAAAATACATAAACATAACTTCAAATGAGAAGGGACCCTCAGTGATAGATGGACTCACCAATGAAGTTGGATGCTAACTCAAACTAGATAGAGGGCTAAGTCTCAAGATCAGAGCCTCTATCATAAAATGATACAACTTAGAATATTCGGTCAGTACGTGGAATGATCGAATATGCAAGTTAAGAAAAAAATCGCTTAAGTAAGTAAAATCATTAAACATTCATAATATGAAATATATAAATCAAGAAACAATTGAGTAGGGCGTTGCATGCGTACAAATCATGATCTGAACATTACATAACATCGCAACTGAATCGAATGACCCAAAGATGAAATTTTATAATCATAAATTAAAACAGAACATTGGGTCGCCTTTTGCTGAACATATATATACATATATATATATATATATCATGAATGATAAACATGAATAGATGAGATCATAGAAGAACAATGGGAGACTCTCCATATAACTGACATTACCGCCTGATAGAGCTTACGTTGTCCCGACAATCACACTCAAGTGGGCAGAGCCGTCTAAAGCCTTGTCAGGGATAAAGACGCTACCATGATATCGATATCAAGCTAAAGGTCCCTTTGAGCAGGGAAAGCTCACTAAGGAGGTCCCCCAAGTAATCTGATCATACCTACGTTGGCTCATAGTTATAAGGCATTGGGTTGATTGACCCATAGCCTACTCGTGTCTAGACACTACACCCAAAAACATGCATTTGCTCTCCATCATTTTCAGCGAAGTTTGACCATCGTCTAGTGACGAAGATGAATAATCATATACAAATAAAATATGAAATCATACATGAGGATCCTTGGCTCAAACCATACCAAACTGAACATAATTGGGATTCTTGACTCCAAAAAACCATGTGTGGTAAGCTAATTTGTGAAGTCATAAATCATACTTGAACATGTGGGCTTGCCCAATAATTAACATGCTTGAAAATAGTTGATTCACTTGAAAACAAATTGCGTAGACATGGGTAACTTTAAAACATGTTATTCTCATAAATATCTCATCATACTTGAACATACATCATAGATCTCAACTTTCATGAACATCTCATGGATGGACAACATAATTTATAATTCTTGAAAACATGATTTCTAATTTGAAAACATTGTAAAACTTTCCCATGAATCATAATTCAATAGTAGAAACATGCTTAGATCATACTCATGGTAGAAACTTAGGAAATTTATGTATTAGGTTAAAGCTATAGGATCAACATATAGCTCTCCTTCCAGTATAGATTGATTTTGAGAGAGTCTATGCATCCAATCCCTTGTCTCACCAGCCAATAAGTATTTGAACACTCATAGCCGGATAGCATCATTCAAAATATTATTTTTCTTGTGGAGGTTGAACTCCTCCAAGAAAATTTAAAAGTCTTGATAGGTTTCCTCATCCGTGGAGTTTCAAAACTATCCCTCTTCCTTAGACATAGTAAATGCTTCGATCAATCTTGTATGCCACATCATTTACCCTTGGTGGGACGATCACGCTCAGGCAGGTCAACTTCCTTGTTACATGTTTGAGTAGACACATTTTTCAAATCTCCAGGCAGAAGAGCGGGCATGATTCAATAACAAGAGACAAAAACAAAAAGAAGAGGTACAAAAAATAGATCTATGTAACAAACTAGACAATTAGGTTTATAAAGGGCTTATGATGTAGTTCCCTTAATGACTCCATAATATTTGATGTCGTTCAGATCTACTTCCAATATCAGTATGTAATGCCGAAACTTAAAAGACTAGACCAGGGACTTAAAGTACGAAAACTAAAAAATCTACACCGGGTCAATAAAACGAGTCGTTTTGTGACTCATGGGAGTGACCATGAGTTTTAAGGTGACTCGTGGTGAGGACCTTTGCATAGTGTAAAATTTTTGTAAAAGGGGTGTGACCACCGTTGTGACACGAGTCATGGTTATCTTGTAATTAGTAGGGTGCCGTGGTCGAGAGTGGCTTGTGAGTTTGAGAAGTTAGGTAGTTTACCCTATTGGGTCCTCACCACGAGTCGTGGTGTCGCTCGTGGTGAGTCCAGGAAACTTTAGCCAGTGTGTAGGCGATGGGTAGGTCACCATGAGTTGTCAGGGCTACGAATCGTAGGTGTCCCCCAGCTCTGTTGACCGGTAGGGTTTTTGCAGGCGTGTACCTCACGATTGTGACCATGAGTCGTGGTAACTATGTACGACCCATTAGGTCCCTTATAGGGCTAACAATCGGTTTTTCCTGCGAATTTCCTAAGGGTGTTTCAGTAATTTCCTAACCTCCTAGACTCTAAACTACATTGTTTGAAGTATATTCATAAGGGAATTTAGAGGGTCTATACGGTTTTCCCCTCATTCCCCATGTAGATTTTCAAAAAACATTGTAGAAGTTTCTCTCAGAACATTCGAGCAAGAACTTCCACATCCACATCTCTTTAGGTTACACAAGGAAATTCTTCGGATCATTCCACCAGGTATGTAGGAATTCCAATAGAGAATAGTTCTTTCCTTGTGTTCCCAAAATCCTTCTTTATTTTCTCGATCGGTTCTAGCTACGAGACGTTGGAATGTGATGAAATTATCGTGTCGAACCTCGCTTAAATCATGTGAGATATCATTTATATTAATTGTTGATGTTTTTCCACCCGTTTGTGACTATGTTTTTTATTCCCTGTAATGTAGAAAATCTAGCCTAGTCTTGAATACAGAGAAACTAGAATCTTGCAATAGTTTTTACATATCAGAAATTTTTGCTTGATTCAATCGATGTTGGGGACTCCCATGTTGTTGGTTGTATTGAAAATCAGTCAAACTATTGTCAGTTTGGTTTCAGTTAAATGGCTAGAATATCCAATGTTAGTCGAAATGTCGGTGATTAGTTTTACTACGGTCGAGGTATCAGTAGTACCTCCCGGTTATAAGAATCAAACTCAAAAACTCGGTTTAGTGGTTCACTAGGAGATCATGAAACTTTTAGATAAGCAGCTCTTACCAGCCTTAGAACCCCAGTTATAGATTATGGCCTATTCTTTAGACGGTTACGACGCTACAGAAGCGGCTCTAAGCGATCTTGAGAGCCGATTCAAGAATCCGGTCGATAAGACTCTTGGAGTGCATTCAGAGATGTATCCTATAGTCATGGGACCTAGTTTCTATCCTCAACATAGTATACAATCTAGGACTATCCAGTGGGGTAGGACTTAGCACCGTGGACCCGGGGTTCCGGTGTACCCCGGAGTTCAAACTACGCCACCGTAGGTTACAGTTTTATTAGCCTCATATTTGACACTCTTTGATCACCCAGTGCATGCCTCTATACCTGGAAAGGTATATTAGGTCCTACAGCCAGGGTATATACATCGGATGTCTAGCTCCCGTGGTTATATGTCGGTTATAGGCTCCCACACTAGTCGGCTCGGCTTAGTTTCGAGATCGGTTCAGATCGGTACCTCAGATTCAGGGCATGTTCTTGACCATCAGACAGGGTCAATTAGATCATCTTAGTTATTTCATTTTTTAAGTTCAGTAGCTTCAATTGGTCATTGCATGTCTTTTCGGTTCAGCACTTTTTAATCCTTGTATATAGTTCTTTCTCTTGTGAGTACATTTAAATCTTGATACTTATGCTTTATGTTGTATTGTTTTGTATTTAGCTACGCAGTCTCTCTAAGAAGACTTTATCAGTTCTAAGTGGTGAGTCCTAATCTTACAAGGACGAAGATTATTTTATAGTTTTCCTTCTTCTATTTAGATTTGGAGTTAGGCGAGGCATGTCCCAACAACTCATCGGTTGTGGTGGCTTTCAGATGAAAATTTGTTTTATTTAGACTTTTAGTTTGGTTCAAATGTTTTCGACACTTATGAATCAACATCATTCTCATAAATATTTATATTTTTCTTTAAACTTCCGCTGTATATATTTATATGTTTGCACCGAGAATGCATGTGTATGATAGGCCGGGGTTGACTTGGGGTAACTTGTGACTCCAAGTACCGTGTTCCGTCAAGGTGTAAACTCAGGGCGTGACAAAGTACCATAAATGATCGTAACAAATATAGAAGTTAACGAGGAGTTGGGCCGACCCCCTGCAGAGCCTCCAAAGTCCGGACTAACTCGTACTAGAGCGGTAAAGAAGTACAAGATTGGAGTTTATTCAGAATTAAGAGAGGAAATTTAACTTCGACTAAAAAGTGCAATATATTAGGGTTGTAATCAATTAGAGATAATTATAGGGAAGTGGACCCAAATATGGATTAATCCCCCTAAATCGTCAATATGGAATGATTAAGAATGAGTTAGAGGCTGAATATGCAAGCAATTTACTTAGACAACCAATTGGTATCTTTGGTAGCACCACGGTGTCGGTCTACTTCTATTTGTCAATTTAAAGAGAACTCCCTTCTACCCAATTGCAGTTTGCCAATTGTAATTCAACCTATATCAAAGAATTTATTAAACAAGGGTTATTCCTTGAGTTATTATTATTGATTGATGCTAGCAACCTAATTTTCTCTCAAGCCTTATAAAGGTAATTGGATAAGATTGGATGATTCTCATTACCAATCACAAATTAAAAAGCATAAATCAATCAAATATTCATAAGCCCAAACTTAATTTTATCAAATTGGGATCATTGGGGTTCTAGCCCATTGGATTCATAACCCTAGATGCAGGTTTAGTTACCCATAGTAAAGAAGAAGAAGAAAATATTAAAGTAGTTAGACATGATTACCAATTGAAATTGATATATTTAATCGATGAATTGAAATCTTTTCCAAGTTACAAGTCTACTTTGGCTTGGACTAACTAGCTAATTTATGCTCTCTACTCTATGTATGAACTGAATAATGAAAAAGTTCCTTAAAAATAATCAGAAAAATGTATTTGTACTATGTCCCAAAAAGATCTTTTAATTCAATCTTTTGAGTGTCTAGTTTACAGGGACGGAAAGACGGTCTCTACGTTGTGCCGTACTTTAGGAATCTCATTCTTCTTAGCTCGAGTCCATTCTTCAATTGACGATACTGTCCTTCAGAAGACAGTCCATCCTTCCATATTATGAGACCATATTAGCTAGGTTTTGGAATTTTGCTTGGGAATGGGCGATAGATGCTGCCCGAACTGTCTTTCATATAGATGATTCATTTGTTCCTCATCCTTTGAGAATTTTCTTGGGCTAAACTCCTTTTATCTTTTCATTGCTTGGTTCACAAATGTAGCATAATTAGAAGATAAGTTTCCACTTAATTTAACTCCTAGGACATGAGTGTATAAAATGAAGCAAGATATGTCGCTAATTTCCGACACATCATATATTGTAGTTCATTTGGTAATTGCATTTCATTGCATGACACCTAAATCATATTGTGTCTTTGTGTGTATAATACCTCAGAATTACTTTCCCCAGCAAGTGTTATTCCCCGAAAACCCAAATATTAGACAGAATTTGAAATGGAGAAAAGTTTAAAACTGGCATCAGGCATAGAATGGGTCATGAGGTGACCCATGAGAGCAGCCCACGAGTCGTGATGTGACTCGTGGTGAGGCTCAGGAAGTGTAGTTTACAGAATTTGAAAATTTGACTCCCCACGGACATGACCACAGTCGTGGTCGGGCCCCTAACAATGGGTGAGTCGGCTGAGGGTGAGTGGTGAGAAAGAGAAGAAGAATGTAGTGTGCATAACAGAAGGGCCCAAAAGTCATGGTCAGTCACCACGAATCGTGGGATGAGTCGTGACCAGCAGTTAATGTTTAATTGAGATTGAGGCGGTGTACATGAAAAGTGGTGAAGCTGGGCTCATTTATCACGAAATAACGGTGTGGATTCATTGTGACGAGCCCAGATCACCTGATAAGTAGTGTACTCGACGGATGATGCAATGAGTCGTGGCCAGGGTGACGAGTCATCATGTCCCTCGTGGGGACTGACCTTGGTCATGGGAATTTAGTAAGGGCTTTCATAATTTCTAGATCCTAAGGCCTAAACCACGTCGTTTTGAGTTATTAGTGACCTTTTAAGAGGTTAAGTTCATTTTGTACTTTCATTCGTGCATGCAAGAGTAATAGTCTAGAGAGGTGATCAAGGCAAATTTTTCAAGGTTCTCTTCAATTTCTTCTTGGGAATTCAAGGAAGTATAAAATTATCGATAATCGGGGTATGCTTAAGTTATGAGTGGGTGAATCCTTTCACACCCATGCCCAATCCCTCTATAAATCATGAATTTCCTATGTCTATTCTGGGGTTTTAACCCAATGCCATGAAATTCCTAAATTCTCTACATAGGTATGATATAAATATCTTCTCTGCTTTAGTATGCTTATGGGAAGGTTTTATATAAGTTTTCAATTAAAAATCATGTTTAAGTTTTTATGATTAAAATCCATTAATGAGAAGTTCATGAAGATGAGATTTGTGATAGATGTATGATTGTGATGAGATATTTTGATGAAAAACATGTTTTCATGCTACCCATGTTTATAATCATGTTTTCGATGTCAATTGAGTAGTTTAAAGAATGCGAATGTATTGGGCAATTCCCACATGTTCAAGTATGATTTATGATTTTTCAATTAAGCTTACCGTATGGTTTTGAAGCGAAAACTCCCAGTTATCTTTCAGCTTGTGGTATGATTTTGGTTAAGCTTCTCATATGCAATATTTCAGATTTGAGATCTTATTTGATTATTAATCTTCTTCAATAGACGATGTTGAACTTCGTTGAAAATGAAACATATGCATGTTTTGGGAAGTAGTGTCGCATAGTAGGCTAAGGGTCGATACTATGCAGGCCTGCTGCTTCCAGGTTTATACTTATATATATACATTGCCAGGACCTCTCCCTTTTGAGCTATCCCCTGCGCTTTTGGGCCACGAAGCAATATCAATATCATGTGCTGGTATCGTCCCTAGCCCTAGAAAGGCTTTGGACAGCTCTACCCACTTAAGTGTGATAGTTAGGACCACGAAGCTCTATCGTGGTATGTCGGTCAAAGATGAGTCCCATTGTTACTCCATGATTTTAGTTATTCATGTTCATTATCCATGAGATTTATATATCTACTCATGTGTTCTAAGTAGGTTTGACTCATTATTAAGTTTTACTCATGATTATCGTTCCAAGCTTTGAGTTAATGATTCGGTTATGATATTTATGTTATGATGAGATCATGATTTTAGAAAAAATGCACACAAACCCTACTCTCAGATTCTTATTTTTATGATTTACATTATGAATGTTCTTAAATGATTTAATTAATTGAAGTTTACCACTTTTTTCTCGGTATACTCCACGTACTGACCGCATACTCTATGTTGTATCGCTTCATGATACAAGGCCCGACACTCGAACTCAGCCGCATTCATAGCCAGTCGTTAGAGTTAATATCTTACGTTAGTTGGTGAGTCCTCATCTCCCGAGGACTAGACTTATTCAGATTTTCTCTATGCATTTCAGTTTCAGCTTTGTTGAGTTAGTTGGGATCTTGTCCCATCAAATCATCTATCATTTAGAGGCTTTTCAAACAAAATTTTATTCCTTTATCAGTTAGGTATTCTGATGTTATGTTTTTATTTCAGACTTCCGCTAAAGATTTCTGTGGTAAAGTTCTTCTGTTTTAGTAATTGAGTTAGATGTATGTTCATACCGCCGGTTGACTTGGATTCTCTTAGGCTCCCTTGTCGTGTCTCGATCCGGGCCTCTGTTCGGACCGTGACATGCCGTCGGGAAATAGGTTTGAAGCGCCCTAGGGTGTCCCGGCAGCGTTAAGTAGAGTCTTTTTTATGGGTGTGAAGTGCGCCATACTTATGACGAGAGGCTACGAAATATTTAGGAAATGTTCCATCCTTTCATGATCTATGTCGTGCGGTGAAATTCTCCTATCTTTCTAATTTCGTGTTGTTCGTGATTGCAAAATCATGGCTCCTAGAAGAGTAAATTGTATAAGGAATGGAAATGGAGACTGCCACGAGGATGGAAATGGAAATGGGCACTAGTAGGCCCCACCAGTTCAGGAGTAGCGGCACTGAGCCGGTTGCCCATGCTGAGTTTCAGACAGCTATTTAGATGCTCGCGCGGGACTTGACCCACTGAGGTCAATGAGTAGGAAGTGCGCATGTTACTCAAATGGAAATACGGCGGTGGCTCGAGTCAGGGATTTCTTGAGAATGAACCCGCTAGAGTTCCTCGGGTAAAAAGTAGATGAGGACCCACAGGAGTTCATAGATGAGATTGTGAACATAACCCAAGTCATGGGGCTGAATAGAGTTGAGTGTGCGAGTTGGCCTTGTATCGGCTAAAGGGGTCGCACACATGCGGGTTCATTAATGGAAGAATGGCAGGATCGCCGGAGCAGGCCCGATCACTTGAGAGTTCCATGTTGCATTCTTAGATCGATTCTCCCCTCGTGAGATGAGGGAGCTGAAGGCAGATTAATTCATAAATTTGAAGAAGGGAGGATGACGGTGCGGGGTATGCCCTTGAGTTCACTCGAAACTTATCGAGTACGCTAGAGTTAGTGGCTGATTAGAGGGAACGAGTGAGCAGATTTATTCATTATAACGACGGGCTGTTTGGACAAATATTGTAGGACAGCTATGCTCCACCAGGACATGGACTTCCCTCAGATAGATTATTGTACGCCCAGCAAATAAAGGCGGCACATATAAGAGAGTGGGAGGCCAAGAGGGCCAAGGCTCGATAGTCCATGATTCTCACGGTGAGGTCGGTGGTGGGCATCGACAATAGACCCACCCGGGTCATCAGCCCTAAAATTTTTAGCATTGAGTGTTCCATCGGTGAGCCTGATCGAGAGAGGTGAGCATCAAGCTCAAGAGTCAAAGAAGAAGATTCATAGATTCTAGTATTCCAACTTGTCATGAATGTAATTAGGGGCACACGAGCCAATGCTTGGTAGGTTCGGTGCTTGTTTTGGGTGTTGGAAGCCTTGACACATCAAGATTGCCGAGGCGAACGGGATCATGATGGGGGTAGAGGCCCCGGCTTCTAGTATAGCCGCCCCTCCCGCACGCTCAGCTATTGAGGGCATCTACTAGCAAGGTGGCGGTCGGCGGCAAAAAAGATTCTATGCCTCAGCATCCCTCCAAGAATGAGGAGGTCTCCACGAATGGGTACCGGTATGTTATGAGTTTTCCATCTCGTACGTTTATTCTTTGTTAGATCCGGGCTACCTTTTCTTTTGTGACACCTTATGTAGCCCAGTAGCTTGAGTCAAATCTGAAGTCTTGGGGCGCTATGATCTACTCTAGCGAGGTGATTCGATTAAATCTAGAAGGATGTATTAAGGTTTTCGGTCTTAGTCCCTTGAAGAAGTCAACTCAACATATTTGATAGAATTTGTCCATGAGGATTTTGATGTTATCCTCGACATGGATTGGCTATTTGAATGTTATGACTCAGTTAATTATAGAACCAGCGTGGGAGTTTAGATTTCCTGGTGATCAGTCTTAGAATGGAAGGGTAGTTCGGCTTTACTTTGTAGGTCTTTCATTTCCTACCTTAAGGCTAGAAAGATTATTTATAAAGTTGTGTGAACCCTTTAGTTAGGGATTAAGGATGTAGGTCCGAGACGCCTATTCAGTCAGTTCTAGTAGTATGTGAGTATTGAGCGAGAATGGGCATGCCGCTCATTTTTAAGGAAGTAATGTTGCGAGACTCTCAAGGATCGCCAACTATATGCCAAATTTATAGTATGTGTGTTTTGGTTGAACTTAGTGGCGTTTTTGGGCCATGTGGTATCAACTGAGGGAATAAAGGTGGATTCTTAGAAAAGTAGAGCTGGTGAAGATTTGTCTTAGACCGGTGAATCCCTTGGATAGTCGGATCTATTTGGGCTCAGCTGTCTATTATCGAAGATTATTTGAAGGTTTCTCATTGATTGCAACACACTGAAGCCCCAAAATATACCTAGAAGAAAGTGAAATTCCAATGGTCGGAAGCTTGTGAGAGGAGCTTTCAGAGTTAAAGACTGAGTTACTTCGGCACCGGTGTGCTTTACGGAGAAGTGCTGATGGTTTCGTAGTGTATTGTGATGCTTTATGGACCAGACTTGGGTGTGTTGATACGGCACTGGGAAGGTTAGCATGCCTCTAGACGGCTAAAGTTCACGAAATTAGTCGACCCATGATCTTGAATTGGCCGCGGTGGTATTCACATTGAAGATATGGTGATTTATTTGTAGGGGTCCATTGGATGTGTTTTACGGACCAAATGAGCTTACCATATGTATTTACCCCGGAAAGGATCTCAATCTTTGATAAATGAGGTGGTTAGAGCTACTCAAGGACTATGATATGGCGTGCTTTACCATGCAGGTAAAAGTCAATGTAGTGGCGGCTTGCCCAGCAGACTCCTGGAAGTGTGTCTCATGTGAGTGACGGGAAGAAGGAGCTAGTGAAGGATTATTGTATCGGCTACCGCAAGGTTGGGAGTTAGGTTGGTTGACTCAACCGATGGTGGTGTTGTTGTTCAAAATGGATCAAAATCCTCACTGGTGACTGATGTAAAAGATAGACAAGATGATGACCCTATTTTGGTAAAGCTAAATGAAGTAGTTCAAAATCGGGGGAAGGTAGAGGTCTTCTCCAAAGGGAGATGGTGTGCTTCGGTACCGGGAGTCCTTATGTGTTCCGAGATGTTGATGATTTAGGAGCCGGATGTTTGCCTGACTCGTAGATCAAAATATTCTATCCATCTAGGTGCCACCAAGATGTACCGTGACTTACGGGAAATCTATTGGTGGAATGGCATGAAGAAAGGACATCGTAGAATTTGTAGCTAAATGTCCAAGCGCAAGAAAGTAAAGGTTAAACGTCAAAGATCAGGAGGAGTACTTCCAAGATATCGGTATTTCCTACTTGGAAATGGGAAGATAGAAAAATGGACTTCATCACGGGATTGCCTCTCACTCGACGGCAATATGACTCCATTGGTTGTGTAGACAAGTTGACCAAGGTAGCTCATTTTCTACCCGGTCAAAACCATGGATTTGGCGAGGACTATGCCAAACTATATATCAAGGCTAATTTTGCATGGAGTGCCCTTATCTATGCTCAGGAAAGCAGTACCCAATTTACACTCCTCAGCATTTTTGAAGTCATTTCAAAAAGGACTTAGGTACTCAAGTTAGCTTATACGACATTTCACACCAAACTGGATGGTCAAAGAGAGAACAATTCATACTCTCGAGGATATGTTGAGAACATCGTGAATTGACTTCAAGGTAGTTAGGATGATCATTTTCCTCTTATCAGGTTTGCATACAATAACAGCTACCATTTTGTATTCAGATGAAATAGGTGAACTCTCCCTTAGGCAGATGTAGGTCATCCATTGGTTGGTTAGAGGCGGGTGAAGCTGGCGATGATAGGACCGGATTCTATCCATGGGGCTATGGAAAAGGTTTAGCTTATATGGGACGAGTTGAAAACAGCTCCAAAGTACCAAAAATCCCTATGCCGATAGAGAAGAGAATTAAAATTCAATGTGGATGATTGGGTATTTCTGAAGGTATCTCTCCCATGAAGGGGTGATGCGGTTTGGAATGAAAGGAAAGCTCGGCCCTCGTTATTTTGGCCCTTCCTGAATTGTGAAACGGGTTGGCAAAGTAGCATACAAATTGGAGTTTCCCTCAGGATTAGCTTCTGTGCATCCTGTTTCCATGTATCACTCAAAGAAGTGTTTGGGTGATCTAGCTCTAGTGTCCCCGTACACGGTGTTGGTGAAAAGAAAAACTCGATTATAAGGAGGTTTCGGAGAAATACTAGATTTTCAATCTTGAAGGCTAAGGAACAAGGAAGTAGCTTCAGTTAAAGTTTTCTAGAGGAATCAGTACGTTGAAAGAGCTTCGTCGGAAGCGAAAGCTGAGACATGATGACTAGATACGCACATTATTATCTGGCTGGTTCCGGCGAGGTATCAGTTTTTCTCTCGAACTCTTATTAGTTTTCATATTCAGTTCATGTGTCCAAGTTTCTATTGTGTGTATATGGATGTATGTATAAATCGTTCAATTCTCAACTTTGTATTATGAATCAGAGGTAGTCGACTGGTTAGTTTTGACTTAAATGATCAATATTTGAATATGATGATTCCATTTTCTTTGCTTTTGTATGTTTCCCAACATTCGAAGACGAATGTTCCCAAGAAAATATTGTTATACCTTATAGCCCAAGATTAGACTGCGGGAGTTGAAACGGAGAAAAGTTTAAAACTTGCATCGAGGGCATAGAGCGTGCATTGAGGTGACTCGTGAGCAGCCTATGAGTCGTGATGTGACTCGTGGTGAGGCTCGGGAGATGAGTTTGTTTTAAAATTTGACTCCCACGCGGACCTGACCACGAGAGTCATGGTCAAGCCCCATAACTCATTAAGCCGGTCGTGAGGAGTGGTGAGTGAGAAAGTGGAAGGAAGTGTGCATAGCAGGAAAGAACCCCACAATTTGTGGTCGGTCACCCACGAATCATGGGATGAGTCGTGACCAACAGGATAAGTTTAGTGAAGTTAAGGTAGTGTAACTGATGAGATGAATAGTGGAGCCAACGCCCGATCATCCCGGATGACCTGATAAGCTGTGTACTCAACGGATGATGCCATGAGTCGTGGCAGGGGATGATGAGTCATCATGTCCCTCGTGGGGACAGTTGGATGCTATTTTCTGCGAATTTAATAAGGGTTTTCTCCATAATTTCTAATATTCTCTGGCCTAAACTACATCGTTCGAGTTATGAATGATGAATTTTAAAGAAGTTAGAAGTTCATTTGAAGCCACTATCATTCATGCATGCAAGAGTGATTGTCTAGAGAAGTGATGAGGAAAATCCTTCAGGTTACTCTTCCAATTTCTTCTTGGACATTCAAGGAAGTGTAAGAATCAACAATAATCAAGTAGTAGGGTTATGAGTGGGTGAATCCTTTCACACCCATGCCCAATCCCTATCTAAATCATGAATTTCTTATGTCTAATCTATGGGGTTTTAATCCAATGCATGAAATTCCTAATTTCTCTACATGGGTATGATCTAAATATTTTTCTTCTATTGAATTATGCTTCATAGCAAGTTTTACGTCATTTTCAATTAAAAATAATGTTTTAAATTTTTATGAATTAAAAGTCCATGGATGAAAGTTCATGAAATATGAAGTTTGTGATGAATGTATGATTGTGATGAGATATTATGATGAAAGTATGGTTTTCAAGCTACCCATGTTTATAATCATATTTTCGATGTGAATTGAGTATTTTTAAGCATGATAAAGCTTTGGCAATGCCCACATGTTCAAGTATGATTTATAATTTTCTAAAATGAATTAAGTTACCACATAGTTTTGGAGCAAAGATTTCCAATTATCATTCATCTTGTGGTATGGTTTGAGTTAATTCTTCTCATATGCTTGATTTCAGATTTGAGATGTATTTAATTATTGAGCTACGTCAATATAGATGTTGAGCTTCGTTGAAAAATGATAGAGAGCATATGCATGTTTTGGGAGTAGTGTCTAGCATATTAAGTGGGAGGGATCATAAGCATGCGCCGAAGAACTATGCGCCGACATAGGTTTATACTTATATATATATATATACACTACTTCGGTACCTCCTTTGTTAGATATCCCCTGCCCTATTGGGCCACAAGCAGCAATCAATATCATGGTATTGTCCCTAGACCTGGCAAGGCTTTGGATGGCCACTTGAGTGTAATAGTTGGGATGACGTAAGCTCTATCGTGGTATATCGGTTAAAGATGAGTCTCCTTCGTTCCTCATGACTTGATTATGCATGTTTATTATCCATGAGATTTTATATATCTATACATGTTCTAAAGAATGTTTGACTCAATATTCATGTTTTACTCATGACTATCAAATTTCAGCTTTGAGTCAATCGGTTAATTTATGATGTATGTTATGTTATAATGAGATCATGATTTCGAAAGAATGCATATAAGCCCTACTCTCAGATTCTTATTATTTATGATTTACATTATGCATTTCTAAAATGATATACTTAACTACATGGTTTTACTTACCTTGCATACTCGGTACATTCCACGTACTGACCGCAAACTCTATGCTGTATCGTTTCATGATACAGGACGCGACACTGAGACTCGGCCCGTTCACCTTGATCTTCGAGTTAGCATCTTACGTTTGATGATGAGTCCTTATCTCCCAAGGACTAGACTTCCAGATTTCCTCTATGCATTTTCATTTTTAGCTTTGTTGAGTTAGTTGGGGTCTTGTCCCATCAACTCGTCATGTTTAGAGGCTTTTCGGACAAAGGAACTATTCAACTGGGTGTGCATTCGATGTTATGTTTATTTCAGACTACCCCTAAGATTTCTATGTTGATTCTTCAGTTTTAGTGATTGAGTTAGATGTATATTCATGCCATGGGTTGACTAGGAATCTCTCGAGACTCCTTGTCCCATGTCTCAATCGGGCCTCCATTTGAGTTGTGACACAAAGAAAATAAAAAAGCCATCTTGGAGCCCTATAATTGTTCCAGACCATTTCTCCTAAGACACTTTTGGAAAATCATCTTGCATTGCCACGTGGAACTTCTACATAGACAAATGTTTGCATGTATAGATAATGTTTTATTATAATATGATTGTATAGCACTAGAGCATGATAATAAACTCCTAAGAGTAATCCATTGTATGGTTTTAATTATATCTTTGGTTGATGCAATTGTAATCAATTTGTTTTCCAATAGTACAATACCCGTTGATATATTTATAAATTTATCATGTATATTTATTAGTTATCTAACACGACAAGTGATGAGTTTAGTCTGACTATGGGAGTGGTTCCACTAATAAATGTGAAACAGAGATTTGTGAAAGATAATATGATTTTTATAGTTAACAAGGGGCTAAATAAGAGATAACTAGCTATGTATAATGTCGTGAAGTAATTAAATGAATCGGGAGTAAGCGAGAATTGGCTTAGTTAATGGAAATTGAAATAGGTAATGGGTAAAGGGATTTAAAACATAAAAGGGTGTTGAAATAGAAGAATACCAGTATCAAGCTATCACTTAAGCAGGTTATGCTGCGGGGGTTTTGTTTTTTCTACCATGGGATCACGGCGGTCAAATCACCCTTTGTAGCAAGATGATTGTACTAGTGTGAGAATTGGGGAGTTGAGGATTTTATCATTGAATTTATAGTACGTATATAAGTAATTGAACTAACAGAGAATTGGATATTGCCTATGTGTACGTTGTTATGGATAGTAAAGCTTAGACAATTTGTGTTAATTATATATCGTTGTATGCACTATTCGTCATCGATGATGCCTATCGGTACATGTGGTGTGCGATACTACCTTGATGAACTTTTGTAGGTGTAGGTTGGCTGATGATTTTCCAATTTCATAGTTGATGAGGCGATACTCAATATCATCTTCCAGCAATCTCGCAGGCAAAGCTATATCATATAATTTTGTCAGGTTTTTCAAGTAGAGTTTTTGTACTGTCTGGAGCTAGATCTTGCTGCAGTCATGGTTTTGAGGATTTTATTAGGAGATTAAACATTGTTGATTTGTGTATGTTAATAAGAATCATAAATATTTTATATGTTGTTCAAAAAGGGTTTCTCCTATCGAGTTTGAGTCGATTTAGGTGCCCTTTTGAACCGCCCAAGTGGAGTTTGTGTCATTTTTCTTAGTGGAATTTCCTATATAAGAAATTTTAGAAGAAAAATCAATAAAGCGTATTCAAATATTTTAATTCTTTAAATGAGAAGTAATTGATTATAACTGGGTATTCATATTATTATTATTTCTCATGAATATCAAGAAATTTTTTTATAAAGAGTTGTTCATGTGAAGACTTTCCTAAATTAATCTTATCATAATTTGTGTTAATCTACTCAAGGCATTTTGGAAAAAATTATTGAAGTTTTGGGTTGAAAGATTGAACACATACATTAAGAAGTCTGAAGCTTAATATAAATAATGGTTCCTCAACGAAGCAAGAAAGACACATAATCTTTTTCTAAAGTTGTTGATATTGTGATTTGATAATCACAAGTAAGGACATGTTCTCATTATGCGCATACACATCTCTTTGCTTGCAATTATCAACTCTCAATACCAGCTATATTAGGACAAGTATTGTGCTTTTTCCCTATTCCTTGCTGAGAAGTCACTATTTATAACGAGTTTCAGGGTTGTTAAATTTATATTTTTATCTTTCTTATATAAATGTTATAATTATTTTTCCTAAAGTAACTCTAACAATATTTAGAAAAATCTTGAATAAGATAAATTTAGAAAAATCTATACTTGGTCAACTCTTATTAAAGACATTTTTTGATTGTCAAGATCATTAATAGGAAAAAACTTTAAAATCATTTCTATTTTTAAACTCTTTATTTCTTGTTTCCAATTAGTACTTATTTGGTAATATTCTCTTCGTAGATTTTAATTTTATTGCTTTTAAGTTAAAGTAAAGATTCGGTCTTTGAAGAATTACATAATATTTTTTTCATAAAGGATGCATATATTTTAGGTTAAGACGATAAATTTAAATTGTTTGATCCATAAGCTATAGTTTTTTCCCCAAAAAGATTAAAATAATTCCTGTTTAGATTGAAGAGATGAATAAAGGGGAATGAATTCATTTAATATTTCAAGATGTTATTATTCATAAACTAGTCATGTTATTTTATAGTTAAATATAATTTAAATTTTTTTAAAATTTTAAACTTAAAAATTTATCAACACGTATTATTCTAATGTGAAACAAATAGGGTACTTATATTGTGTAGGCTCTATTTTATTACACAAACCTAATTAACTTTGTATATATTTTCTTCAAAGAACTACTACTAATATTAAAAGTGTTATATTATAGTAGTGTTGAGCATTCCACACGAAGGTTGAAGCATGAGAGGAATAAATTTGTATAAACAGTGTGATGTTAATTAGAATGTATGGTACTGGTTGATACTGTGCTCATATTTAAATCCTAATGCATCAAACTTCTTGTTGACCTAGTTTGTTACAAGAAGTTTTGCACGCCCTTACATAAAACATATTTTTAAACTGTTGATCATATCAGGAAGTGCAAGAGTGGTGGTCGTTGCTCCAAGTTTATTACAGCTAGAAAAGCTGGTGATCGCGCCGTGGTTAAAGGTAGGGAGAACTTTGGAAAATTTTCTCACTATTAAACATAATGGGTAGCGAGGCATCATGTACATTATGGTAAAGATCACCACATAGGGGACTTTATGCGATACCAATGGCACAGAGGTTCATGTCATTCTGTGACGAATACACTAAGTGTAGTTTTGTTCCCCGGATACGTAAAGAAACTAGTTTAATTTTTTCCAAAATAGAAAATTGTCATTGTAAAATCTATAGTTGAGAAATCATATATTCATGTTTTGGAGTCTGGGTCCAGTCTCTTGATTTTTGATGAAATTTTATTTTTAGTCCTTTTGTTATGAGTACACTGATTTTGAAATAAAATTAGTGTTTTGATCTTCGAGGCATAAGGTTTACATTTTAAACTTTGGAGGAAGTATAGTGATATGAATATCAATAGAATCACATATTCACATAGAGCATGTTGTTGATAGATTGAGAGTATTCTTAGGCTTTATCGAAATGAAGCGCATTTGTGAGGGTTTATGGAATTTTTTACTTGATTTTGAGGTTTATTATAAATTACTCTCGTAAAGTTTGCCTAGGTGATGGTGTAACTCCCAAAGTTCCTAAGACTATACTGAATGGAGTTTGAACTAGCACAAAAACAGGAATTTCCCCACAATTGGAAGTCTTAGTACGACTTGTGATGGTGTGGCACAAATTGTACCAAGATCCATGACAAGAAGAATCACCATGAACCGTGGTATGATGATACAAATCATTGTTTCAGTTGTGAGTGTTACCCCGTAAGTTTCTAGCATTTAGTGGCCTTTTTAGTATGTTGGTTGAGAGTTTTAGAATTTTCAAAGTGAGGAAAGGGCCCGGGGAAAGGCCGAACAAGTGCCAAGTCGGGATTTCGCGAGAGGAGGCCGAACCAAGCTGCCCAGACGGGCAAAGTGGCATGGAGATTCTCCTCCGTGTTAGCCAACAAGCACGAAACGAGAATCGGCGCGTTAGCCAGCGTGCCACGTTGCCTTATGTGCTACTTCAAGTATATATAGGCCTCACCCTTAGATTTCATGTTATTTCTCAAGTAAACCGACAGCAGAGGGTGAGGACGAGGGAGAACATTTATTTTCATTGATTACGCACAGCTAACCTTAAATCCAAATTAACTTTGATTATCGAAGTATAAAAGGCTATATGGAGCATTTCTACGGAGTTAGTTTCGTGAGTCGCCCGCGAATCGTCGTCTCCCGCCAGGCAAAGTTGTTGGAATTACTCAAACTAGTGTCAATACGATCCTAGGCTTAGAGTAAATATTTCTCCCTTCTAGATTCCCGAAATTATGAGTTTTGATTATCTTTCGATAAGTTAAAGTATGATCGTATATATATATATATATAAAGTTATTGTTTTCTTCGAATTCAGTAACCAAAGTTGGCCCTATTCTTCCAGTAATATGATTACAATTGAGAAGGGAAGTTGAATACGAACTGATACGCATCAGTTAATCAGAAAGCGGTAGATAAGGTATGTAAGGCTTAACTCTCGGCAAGTATCCTTGTCGTACGGTGTTATGATTTATGTTCTCGAATGGAAATAATGATCTCGGATGTTGAGATAGTTGTTATCGCTAGAATTGTAGTTGATATGTTGTAATTAGCTATTTTGATATACATATATAAATATTAGATATGTTGCAAGTGGTGATAATAGGGATTACAGATACATAAATTCTGGTTAGTTGTTAGGAAATTTATACAAATCGTCTTTACTTGGGGCCTGATTAAAGGGAGCGGAGTTAAATGTGATTAGCGTTATGAACGCAATAGGAACTCTTTTATTTCTCTGTTTATTGTGATGGTAAACTTATATGTTTGTTGTCAAGCCTAGACTTCAGAAGCTCATGCTTATTGGCCTCATCCCGATTGGTTAAACAGTATTGGCGCGATTAGGCGGTTTCGGTGCGTGGCGCTGTATTGGCAGAAGCATCCCTAGGAGTCATTGACGTTATCACGTTCCCATAACCATAAATAGACAAAATACATATATTCTAGAGTTATGACACCAGGGTTCTCCCACTGTATTGAGTGATCGCCACCATCCCTTTAGCCTTATCGGCGGTGTCGGTCTTAGTTGACTTATAAGTTTATCCCCTTATAGGGCCTTGATAGGCCAGCCCGGCCCGTCAGAGTCAGATAAACCTATGGGTACCCCAAGGATGGGTCCACAACAGTAGTTGGTGATGGCATAACACTCTAGCCGGTTCTTGTAAGATATTCAGGTACGGATTCGAGGAGAGGGCTACAGTCTATAGAATTGCTTGCTCAGGTTGATGATTTCCCGAGCAGTAATATAGATCCGAGTGGATTCAGACAAGGCTTAAGGAGTCAATAGTACTCTGCTAGTATAGTGTTAGCCACAATTTAAGGAGTTCGGTAAGCTCCCTATGTAGGACAAGGGTGCCGATCGCGTAGAAGCAAGTTCGACCAAGTCTAGTTTTATAGTTGTTTAATTAGAAGAATAAAGTAGTTAGCTATACGCAACCCCACAGAGTTATTCATGAGTTATAGATGTCCAGAGTAGGATGTTAAGTATTATTAAGCCACTTCAGACCTCGCTCTATTCATCCCAGACTATTAGAGATCATGATCACTATGCAGGATCCTACGATCAAATACGAGCACATAGCATACCTGCAGAAAGCCGCACAGATTATCACGAGCGAGTAGCGCTAGCATGAGCCTAGAGACGAGATATTCTCTCTCTTTATACAGATAGATTGATGTGTCGGTATAACACAGGTTGGGGTTGCCTGATTAGGACCTTTCATGACTGCCCGGGGTTAATAATTTAGTAATCGCTCGCCTGCTATGGGTGAGGATGCGTCGCTCTACGGAGCGACATACCGTCTGCAAGGGACAAAGATAGGGATCGGATCCTCATGTTGCCGTGTTTTGACTTATACACACCCTGCCGAGCCTCTACGCCCGGGGTGTAGATATCGAAGTCCTCCCGGACTGTGAGCTGGAACACAGCTATAGTTAAGGGGCCAAGCGGGCCCCGAGTGCTAGGCCTAGGGGACAGGTAGGTTGGCTACGGTACCAATAGTGTTACAGACACACAGTAGGGAGTGTATATAGATTGAGATATGATCACGGAGGACTTATAGAGGGCTTTGGCAGTTATTAAATGCGATTATACCTCCCGGCTTATGGGGAGGCCGGAGTGGGGTATTTGTATGAATTCTTGTCTGCTAGCTATACCATATAAATGTGTAAGTATGCAGTCTTGGCTTATGTACATGTATTATCGATTAGGTGCGGTCTGAATCGCGAGCGTACGGGTTAATCTTTCGGCTCTTCTTTTATTTACTTCTAGTCTGTCGGCTTAGCTGTGCCTTATGTACTCGGTACATGTTATACGCCCTTACCGGGCGCTGCATTACTGTCTGCAGGTACAGATAAAGAAGAGCAGGTCCCTCATGGGTTCAGTCGACCCGTGTCTCAGAAACCGTGACTCCCTTCTTAGAGGCTTGTGTGATAGAGGTTTATTCCTTTTGTTTATGCAGTATGGGTAAGGTCGGAATTTTGTCCTTACCATCTGTACTCTAGAGAGCTTGCAAATTGCGTTACTTCCCTGTGGTTATATTATATCGGCTGTGTGGGGCCCATATGTGTTTTAGACTATGTGTGATTGTTATGTGGGGCCTTGTTTAGCTGTTAATTGGCGGCCCTTTTCGGCCCGCATAGAGCTCCCTATGATTTTTTGTCTTTTGTTAGTACATTTTTATTTTAGTAGGGGCTATAGGCCTTTTTGGCTGGGGGTTGTATCTGTAGCTTTATAGCCCGTCGTTTTCTTGATTCCAAGTTAGAGTCAGCCACCGCACCAGATGTGCTTGAAGCAGATCCGCTCAGCGAGTTCAGGTCTTAGTTGGGCACCATGTGCCGGTCATGCACTCCCAAGGTGGGGCGTGACAAACTTGGTATTAGAGCAGGTCGAATCCTAGGGATTCTGCAAGCCATGCTAAGTAGAATCTTGTTTATAGATGTGTCGTGCACCACATACTATAGCCAGGAGGCTGTAAGGCATGATAGGATGGTTACGCTTTCTTCTTCTCAGATCGTGCTATAGAGCAAAGTTGTATAGGGTTAAGTCCCTACGTTTTCTTGTTATGTCTGTCTATGGTAATGTTTAATATAAGACAGACACCTGCCAGGACCCAAGATAACTATAGCGGCAGGAGGAGGTATCACTAAAAGATACCACGGATTTGGACATAGTCAGCCTAAGGACGGGATTGGACGTCCTTGATCTCCCCTAGCTCTCTCCGAGGTACCGGGAGCCTCACATTATGACATCTACGGCACCATCTCCGGTTCATTTTTTATAAGTTGAGTAGGAAGTCAGGGTATAACGTATATACGAGTCGGCTTATCTATTAGATATACAAGACCTGATCAAGATAACAGTTAATATTAGAATACATGATGGATGTGAGAAAGAGAGGGATATGGAGGATTTCCACCTCCATCCTTTAGAATGTTAGCCCTTAGTTCCATATTCCATTTCATTACGGTAAGAAAAGGCTATTCCTACCTCATAGTTTTGTTTCTAGTATAGCAAAGGGCGTAGAATTGGGCGATGTTTCCCGGAGTAAAGTAAGCGAAGGTTGTATTTGTTGACTCATAAAGTGTTCGGAAGAGTAGGGAGCCCCAATGTTTATGCAAGTTGTCCGAGACCATCACGGTAATAAGTCGGAAGAGCAGTAAGACTATCAGCTTACTCGAAGTGTGTGTAAAGAAATCCATCAATGATAAACTCCCAGTAATAGTCAGTTCAGTCAGAAAAAGGCTGAATCCACCGTAGCTTGCTAATGACGGCAGGATATGCCTGCAAGATAATGGTTATGATCTCGGTTTGTGATATTGAAGACGGGGAGGTCATACGAATAAAATGGGTCCGGCGCAAGCGGAAGAAGTATAGGCCGGGGCCTGGCCAGTAACCTTATTGGCAATGTAAGGCAGGTACCCACGAACCCCAAAGCTCAGTCTAAGAGGTGGGGAAAAGCACGAATACCAGACTTTGGGGAAGTGAATCACCGCCACGTTGATAGAACATCGCATATTGAGGACTAAGCCTTGGGCTAACAATTAGAAGATAGTAAGGTTGCTTGGCCTAGAATGTTAGCGTCGTCCGCCGAGGGAAAGGTAGAGAGTGCCGACACGAGACTCTAATTTAGTGCAGCTTTGACAAGGCCCAACAGACAGTTCACGGGACTTCAATATAACAACAAGCAAGGTCACAAGGTCGGATGATGACCTCACGTCCCAAGGGTAGTGGAACTTCACATTGCGAGACCATAGCTAAGAGTGATTGTGTTCGTTGCTCCCGAGAATTTAACGAAAATGCAATGTGATGGTTGAGAGGATAGGAAATATCATTAAATAATAGAATAAGATCCCTAGTGATAGGCTAGAAAGGTGAAATAGCAGGAACGGTTACCAATATAAGAGATGGTCATTTCTGCATGGGAGTGGAGTAATTAATAGATACGATCACGGGGTTATCTCACACCAGTGTGGCGCGTTATTTGAGTCGGTATAATAAGACTAATGGTCAATTAGTATTAAGCTAGATGAAATTATGTCTCCACTAAAACTTATGCAAGTTAAATACCCCAGAAGTCATGGAACCCCGGTGTTTGATAAGCTCCAACGAGAGGGCGCAATGCAGACTAAATTTTAGGAAGGGATGTTGGAACGAGATGGTGACATATTGCCAAGCGGTTCCTCGTACACCAATTGGTGGCTAAGTAGAATATACAACTCAGACTCTCGAGGCCTACTATAAATGGAAGTGGAAGCCTTCTTGATGATAACTTCAGGCAGATAGAGCAAACTGTGGACATGTTAAAAAAGAAGAAAAAGTAAAGATTATCAAAGAATGTCTGGCACATTGCCAAATTTGCCAGGAAATCTTATCTTGATGAGTGGCGGAGAAAACTAGAGTTTAATGTAGGTGAATGGGTATTCCTGAAGGTTTTGCCGATGAAGGGCGTGACGAGATTATGTAAAGAAGGCAAGATCAACCTGAGGTTTATTGGGCCTTATCGGATTCATAGAAAGGATAGGCCAATTGGCTTATGAACTGGATTTACCTCGAGGTAGAATCCGTTCCTCGGTTTTTCATGTATCAATGCTGAGGAAGTGCATAAGAGATCCCTACAGGATTGTCCCTGTCAAAGACGTCCAAATCATTGAGGAGTGAGCGTAGAAAGAAGCTCCAGTAGCCAAACTAGATCGGCCGGTCCGCAGACTAAGAACTAAAGATGTTGCTTCCGTTAAAGTATTATGGAGGAATGAGAACCGAGAGATGACACAGGAGGCAGAAGGCGATATGAAAACCCGGATATCCTCGGATTATTATAGACTTAGTCAGATTGTGCAGCTAAGAGGTATGTTGTTGTTGTTTTATCATAAGTTGCATCATATACATAGCCTTAAATAATGTGAGTAGTTTACTTAAGTTTATTGTGAGTAGATGCTATAGTTTTGTGTAATTTTATACTCTTTGGACTTTTCTGCGTTTTAGGGTTTTGGATAGTCCATATTACAGCGGAGACTACGTGTCCAAAAATTTTAGAAAAAGTAATTGCAAGGTTAAGGTTGCAGTAGAAGTTAACATTCGAAGGCGAATGTTCTTAAGAGAGGAGGATGTTACCCGTAAGTTTCTAACATTTATTCGGCCTATTCGTATGTTGGTTGAGGATTTTAGAGTGCTATACGCAAGAGGAAAGGGCCCGGGAAAGGCCGAGGCAGTGCCAGAGTCGGGATTTCGCGAGAGGAGGCCGAACCAAGCTACCTAGAGGGGAAAAGTGGCATGGAGCTGCTCCTCCGCGTTAGCCAACGTGGCACGGAAGCGGGAATCAGCGTATTGGCCAGCGTACCACGTTGCCTTGTATGCTGCTTCAGAAAGTATATATATAGGCCTCACCCCTTAGATTTCAAGTTATTTCTCAAGTAAACCACGATGACCAGCAGAGAGTGAGGATGAGGAGAACATTTAATTTTCATCCAGATTACGGCTACACACCGTCATCCAAAATTAACCGGGTATCGAAGTATAAGGCTGTAAGAGACATTTCTACGGAGTTAGTTGGCTGAAATTTGCCTGGTGCGAATCATCGTCCCACTTGAGCCAAAGTTGTTGGAATTTCTCCAAACTAGTGTCAATACGATCCTAGGCTTAGAAGTATTTCTCCTTCTAGATTCCCGAGAAATTACGTGTTTTTGATAGTCTTTCGATAACTTAGTATAGTTACTATATATATATAAGTTATTGTTTTCTTTGAATTCTGTAACAAAGTTGGCTATTCTTCCATTAATATGATTACGGTTGAGAAGGACAGTTTAATACGGTGATACTCATCGGTTAGTCAGAAACGGTGAATGAGGTATGAAGGCTTAACTCTCGGCAAGTATCCTTGTAAGGTAGGTGTCGCTTATGTTCTCGAATGGAAATAACGATCTCAAATGCTGTAGATAGTTGCTATCGCTAGATTGTAATTCGATATGTTTTAATTAGGCATTTTCATATACATATATAAATATACGATATGTTGCGAGTGAGGTGCTAATAGGGATTCTGATTACCAAATTACAGTTATTTGCTAGAAAACCTGTACAGATCATCCTTCTTGCAGGACCCCTCGATAAAGGGAGTAGGTTAAATGTGATTTCGCGTTATGGTATTTGCCCAGGAACTCTTTTAGTTCTCAGTTTGCGTATAGCTGATAAGCTTTTATGTTTGTTGCGGTCTAGACTTCGAAGCTCATAAGCGCCTATTGGCCTAAATTGGTTGATTTAAACGATGCCAAGACTACGCAGTTAGGCGGTCTACGATTAGTTGGCACTATATTGGCGATAAAGCATCCCCTAAGAGGTCATTGGCGTTAGCCTTGCGTTCGAACCATAAATAGAGACAAAATAGGTATATTCTAGAGTTAGCGACACCAGGGTTCTCCAGTGTATTGAGTGATCGCCGCCATCCCTTTAGCCTTATCAGCGTTGTCCGTCTTAGTCGACTTAAAATTTATGATGTAGGACATGAGCCAGTTGACCGTCCAGGGATTAGATAAACCGAAGCCGTCAGGAACTGACACTCCTAGCCGGTTCTTGTAAGATATTCAGGTACGAGTGCCGGGGAAAGGGCCGATCTAAATAAATTGCCTATAAAGAGGTTGAGAATTGCCCAGAACAGCAATACAGATCGTGTGGATTCCAGACAAACCATGATCATTAGTACTGCGCTAGTACAATGTTAGCCACAAGTTAAGGAGTTGTTAAGCTCCCTAAGAAGGACCGAGGTGCCGATCGTAGAAAGTTTGACCAAGTCCAGCTCTATTTTTGTTTAATTAGAAGAATAAAGTAGTTGGCTATCCACCATAACTGGGTTATTCATGAGTTATAGATGTCCAAGTAGGACATTAAGAGTATTGTTAGGCCACTTCGGACCTCGCTCTGGCTAACCAGGACTGTGAGATCATGATCATTATCAGGATCTCTGATCAAATACGGGAACATGAAAGGTGCTTTGAGACAACCATACAGATTATCCTAGAAACTGAGTAGCGCTAGCATGAGGTAGAAGGCCATATATGCTCTCTTTGTACGGATAGATTGATGGTCGGTACTTAGCACCTGGGTTGGGTGCCTCGGTTAGAGTACCTTCCATGACCGCCCGGGGGTTAACCATTTGTGTCGCTTGCCCTTAGAGGCGAGGACACGTCGCTCTACGGAGCGGCATTCTGTCTGCAAGGGACGAATATGGGGATCCCGATCCTCCTTATTACCTTGGTTGGCATATACACACCCCGCCGAGCATTTACGCCCGTGGTGTAGATGTTCGTCCTTCGAACTCAGACTCAAACACAACTACATATCAAGGGCCAGCGGGCCCAGTGGTAGACCCAGGGGACCGGTAGGTTGGCTACAGTACCAGTAGAGTTGCAGACACCTGTGTAGGGGTATATATATTGAGATGTGCTAACACATGACTTATGAGGAATTTGAAGAGCGAGTTATTACATGTTGTTGTACCTCCCGACTTATGGGGGCCGAGGTAGGGTTGTTGTATGAATTCTTGTACGCTAGTTGTAGTGTATAAATGTAAGTATGCAGTCTTGGCTTAAGTAAATGTAGTCTCAGTTAGGTGCGTTACAGAATCAACAAGCGTATAGGTTAATCTTTCGGCTCTTCTTTCTGTTTACTTCTAGTCCTATTGAGCTTAGCTATTTCCTTACATAATCGATACATATTTTGCGCCCTTCCCGGGAGTCTTTGCATTACTTGTCTGCAGGTATAGATAAACGAGGAGCAGGTCCTCGTGGGTTCAGTCAGCCGTACAATACCGTCAGCTCCTTCTTTGGGGGCTTGTGTGATGAGGTTTATTCCTTTTGTTTGTATGGTATGGGTAGGTCGGGGCCCTTTCCCGACCATCTTATTAATCCTAGAGGCTTGTAGGTGTGTTACTTCCCTGTGGTTAGATTATATCGGTTGTGTGGGGCCCATGTTTTAGACATGTGTGGTGGCCGTGTGGGGGCATATTGTAGCTGTTGATTGGCAGCCTTGTCGGCCCGCATAGACTCCCTATGATTTTTTGTCTTTGGTTATTTGTTTATTTTCACGGGGCTATGAGCCTTGTCGAGTGAGGATTGTATCTACGGCCGCTTTATAACTTGTCATTTTCTTGATTCCAGAGTTGGAGTCAGCCTGCACCCAGAGGTGCCAGGCACGAATCCGCTCGGCGGTTCGGAGTGTAGTAGGGCACAGGTGCCAGTCATGCCTCCCAAGGTGGGGGCGTGACGGTGAGTTACGATATTGTAACGCCTCGGATTTTCGGGCTAAGTTTGAAATGGTTCTAGGTATGTGGATAGAATCAAACCCGATAAATTTCATAGAAACTAGGTGTTGGAATTAATTGTGGTGTGAAAAGTTCATTGGGCAAAAATTAAGGTCCTAAGGAACCTCTAGCCTAGAGTTGAGTTGAGCTTCTACCGATTGAATCTTCATAAAAGTTTGTACTGCTTCAACTTTAAACTGCCATAATCCCATTTTGAAAGTATGTTTGGGTGTTCCAGCACATCAAATTGAATCCGTTTGAGTTGTTTTCCAATTCATCTAACGTTGCATCAATCGAAATTCGGAGTAAAAATTTATAAGAAGTTTGTTGAAGCATTGTTAGGTGTCTCTTGAACTTGCCGAGGCTGGATCGAGACACGGGAAAGAACTTGAGAGGCTCAAGTCGACCCATGGCATGATTATAACTTAAAACTTAACCAATAAAAACAGAAGATCAATCATCATAAATAGCGAGTCTAAACATAACATAAAATCTGAACATTCAATATGAGTGCGAATGCGAATATAATCTATGTCATAAAAGACTCTAATTCGATGATTTTGATTGGACAAGACCCCAACTAACTCTCTAGCGTGAAACTGAAATTACGTAAACATAACTGAACAGAAAGGGGCCCTCGACAGATGAGGACTCACCAATAGAGACTGGATGCTAACTTTGGAACTAGATAGTGATGGGGATGAGTCTAAATATCGGAGCACCATCAAAAAACGATACAACATAGACTATGCGATTAGTACTTGGAATGCTCAGTATTCAGGGTAAGTAGAACTGCTTAAATAAGTAAAATCATTAAAACAAGCATAATATGAAACATAATCAACACCCAAGAATCTAAGAGTAGGGAATGCATGCTATATTAAATCATGATTTGAACATAGGCGAAAATCATAGCAGGTGGAATGACCCAAGATTCAACATGTATCAAAACTGAACATTGGAGGTCAAACCTGCTTTAGACATATATATATATGTAAATGTCCAAACATGAATAGATGAAATCATGAGGAACAATGGGAGACTCACCATATAACCGACATTATCACGATAGACCTTACGTAGTCCCAACTATCACACTCAAGTGGGTAGAGCCATTTAAAGCCTTGCCGGGAGCTAAAGACACTACCATGATATCGATATCAAGCTGAGGCCCCTTGGGGCAGGGGTAAGATCACAATGGAGGTCCCAGATAATCTGATCATACCTACTTTGGCTCATAGTTATGAGGCATAGGGTAAGCCCGATCCTTTGCCTACTCGGTGTTAGACACTACACAAAAAAACATGCATATGCTCTCCATCATTTTTCAACAAAGCTGACCATCGTCTAGTGACGAAGCTGAATAATCATATACACATAAAATCTGAAATAATACGAGGCCTTGGATCAAGCCATACTACAAGCTGAACATAGGCACCACTGACACCTCGGAAGAAGACTGCATACTACAAGCTGAACATAATTGGGGGTCTCTACTCCAAAACCATGTGGTAAGCTAATTCGTGAAGTTATAAATCATACATGAATATATAGGCTTTCCTAATACTTAAACATGCTTGAAAATACTTGATTCACTTGAAAACATGATCACATACATGGGTAACTTGAAAACATGCTATTCTCATAAATATCTCATCATACTTGAACATACATCATAGATCTCAACTTTCATGAACTTCTTATGGATGGGCATCATAATTTATAAGACTTGAAAACATGATTTATAATAGAAAGCATTGTAAAACTTTCCTATGAATCATAATTCAATAATATAAACATGCTTAGATCATACTCATTGTAGAAACTTAGGAAATTCATGCATTGGGTTAAAACCCGATAGGATCAACATAAAGATTTTCATGAATTAGAGAGGGATTAGGCATGGGTGTGAACAAATTCACCCATTCATAAACCTACATACCTGAGAGAATCTGATTCTACTACTCCGCTGATTGCCCAAGGAAGAATTGAGAAGAACTTGGATGAAATTAAGCTTAATCACCTCTTTAGAATTTTAAGCTTGCATGCATGAATAGGAATGTCTTAGAATGAACTTACCCTTCTTAAAAATCATTATTCGAAGCTTAAAGCGACATAGTTTAGGCCTTAGGATCATTAAAATTATGGAAAAGCCCTTGCTAAACGCACAGGGAAAAACAGACTGCTAGTCCCAACGAGGGACATGATGAGTCGTTATTACTGGTCATGAGTCGTGGCCACAAGTCGTCAAGTACACTGCCAAAAATTCACTTGGGCTCATCACGGGGGACTTAATGGGTCGCTACTGGTTGTCACCTCCCGTTTCCTTCCACCAACTTCTACCACGACTTGAGGTCGTGTCCGTGGTGACCAAAAAATCTTAATTCCAACTTAAGTCCAACTCCTAACCACGAGTCATATAATGACCTTTGTCATCCTGATGGGTCAGAAGACCACTCGTTCTGTGACTTGGTGCAGAAAATATTTCTCCGCTTCAACTCTGGGGTCTAATTTTAGGGTTTTTGGGGTATAACAATATCTCTCCCTTTGGGAAAATTAATCCTCGAATGTTGAAAATCATACAGAAAAGGAGAGAAATGCAATCATCACATTCAAATACTAATCATATAAGCTGAAAACTAACAGAATGACTACCTCCACACTAAACTACATAACTGAATTGAATTCATGAATCATACATAGATGCTTTGACATGAAAGAAAATGGGAAAAATGAACAAAACATGAAACCGAATAGAGTTTTAGGTAAAAATTGATACCTCAAGCTTAAACTGAGCTGGAAGGGAATAGATATGGGTATCTAGCCATCATATCTGCTTCGACTTCCCATGTAGCTCCCTCAACATGCTGATTTCTCCATAAAACTTTAACTGAAGCTACTTCATTGTTCTTAGCTTGCGAACCTGTCGATCCAATATCTCCATCGGAACCTCTTCAAAACTAAGGTTGTCTTTCACACTTATACTCTCCACCAGAACAGCCAGCACTAGATCACCCAAACACTTTTAAGAGTCCAATTCATATGCCACCTTGCCAACACGTTTCACAATCTGGTACGGGCTAACATAACGGGGACTGAGTTTTCCTTTCTTCCTGAACCTAATCACTCCCTTCATGGGAGACACCTTTAGAAACACCCAATCGTCGACTTCAAACTCAAGTTCTATACTTCTCACATCTGCATAGGACTTTTGACGACTCTGAGCTATTCTCAATCTATCGCTTATGAGCTGAACTTTTGTCATGGCCTCATGGAATGAATCCGGTCCTATCATTGTAGCTTCACCAACTTCAAACCAACCAATAGGTGATCTACACCTCCGCACATAGAGAGCCTCAAACAGAGCCATCTAAATTCTAGAATGGTAGCTGTTGTTATACGCAAACTCAATAAGAGGAAAATGATTATCCCAACTACCCTTGAAGTCAATCACACATTCTCTCAACATGTCCTCGAGAGTATGAATAGTCCATTCTGCTTGACCATCCATTTGCGGGTCAAATGTTGTAGTGAGCTTGACCTGAGTACCAAGTCCCTTTGGAAACAATCTCCAAAACTAGGAGGTAAACTGAGTACCTCTGTCTGATATGATGGATATGGGAACTCCATGTAACTGAACTAGCTCTCGAATGTATAGTTTGTCATAATCCTCCACTGAATCAGTGGTTTTGGCCTGTAGAAAGTGAGCGGCGTTGGTCAACCTATCCATAACCAACCAAATGGAGTTGAAATGTCAACGAGTGTGAGGCAACCCTTTTGATGAAGTCCATATTGATCTCCTCCCATTTCCATGTAGGGATACTGATGTCTTGAAGCACACCTCCTAGTCTTTAATGCTCCACTTTCACCTGTTGACAGTTCAGACACTTAGCCACAAATTATGCTATGTCCTTCTTCATGCCATTCCACCAATAGACTTCCCGTACGTCATAGTAAATATTTGTGGCACCTGGATGCATCGAATATCTTGATCCATAAGCCTCGTGCAATATTCGATCTCTCAAATCATCAACATCTGAAACACATGCAACCCTGATATCAAAGCACACCATCTCCCCCTTTGGAGAAGAACTCTACCTTTTGGTTCTGAACGGCTTCCTTCAACTTTAGCAAAATAGGGTCCTCGTCGTGTCTAGATTTCACATTAGTCACCAAGGATGATTCCAACCCGTTTTGAACTATAACACCACCATCGGTCGAGTCAACCAAATGAACTTCCAACCGTGCAAGCCGATGCACATCCTTCACTAGCTCTTTCCTCCCCTAATCTATATGGGAGACACTCTCCATAGAAAGCCTACTAAGAGCATCTTCGACCATGTTATTCTTGCCCGGATGGTAAAGGACACTCATATCATAATCTTTGAGTAGCTCCAACCAGCATCTTTGCTGCAAATTTTGGTCCTTCTGGGATAACACATATTGTATGCTTTTGTAATCCGTGAACACATCCACATGGACCCCATACAAATAGTGTCTCCAAATTTTCAAGGCAAATACCACCGCCGCCAATTCAAGATCATGGGTTGGGTAATTCTTTTCACGAACCTTCAGCTGCTTGAAAGCGTATGCTATCAGTTTACCATGATGCATCAACACACAACAAAGGCCGATCCTAGAAGCATCACAATAACCATAAATCCATCAGTACCCTCAAGTAGGGTTAAAACCAGTGCCGAGGTTAGTTAAGTCTTCAACTCCTAGAAGATCCTCTCACAAGCATCCGACCATTGGAATTTCATTTTCTTTTGGGTCAATTTGGTTTATGGCGCTGCAATAGATGAATATCCCTCAACAAATCTCCGATAATAACCGGCTAAGCACAAGAAGCTCCTTATATCTGAAGGATTCATCGGTCTAGGCCAATGCTTCACCACTTCTATCTTCAGAGAGTCCACCTTTATACCCTCACTTGACACCACATGGCCCAAAAATGCCACTGAGTTCATCAAAAACTCGCAGTTGCTAAATTTAGCATATAATTGGCGATCCTTGAGAGTTTGTAGCACCACCCTCAAATGAGCGACATGCTCCTCTTCGTGCCGGGAGTATATCAGGATGTTGTCTATGAACACAATCACGAACATATCAATATATGTCTTGAACACCCTGTTCGTCAAATCCATAAAAGATGCAGGAGCGTTCTTTAGTCCAAAAGACATAACTACAAACTTGTAATGACAATACCGCATCGTAAAGGCCGTCTTGGGGATATCATTCTCCTAAACCCTGAGCTGATGGTATTTAGATTTGAGATCTATCCTCAAAAAGAACTTAGCACCTTGAAGCTAGTAAAACAAATCATCAATTCTGGGGAAGGGATACCTGTTCTTGATGGTGACCTTTTTCAATTGCCGATAATCAATACACATAAGAAGAGTCTTTCTTGCGGACGAAGAGTACTGGTGCACCCCATGGGGATTTTCTCGGGATGATAAAACCCTTGTCTAACAGGTCTTTCAACTACTCCTTCAACTCGGCGGGAGCCATTCTATAAGGAGGAATAGATATAGGATGCGTATCGGGAATAATGTCAATACCAAAATCAATCTCCCGCTCGGAAGGGATTCTCGGTAGATCATCTGGGAAGACTTCTGGATACTCACATACTACTAGAACGGACTGGATAGTCAGGGTCTCGGACGTAGCATCCTTAACCCTAACAAGATGGTACACGTAACCCTTAGAGATCATTTTTCTGGCCTTAAGGTAGGAAATGAAAGAACCTACAGGCATAGTTAAACTACCCTTCAATTCTAAGGCTGGCTCACCCGGAAATCAGAACTCTACCACACTAGTTCTACAATTAACTGAGTTGTAGCATGTAAATAGCCAATCCATATCGAGGATAACATCAAAGTCGGTCATGTCTAACTCTACTAGATCTACTGAGGTGACTTTCTAAAGGACTGTGACCAGGAAATTCCTATACACCGTCTAGGTACAATTGAATCACCCACTAGAGTAGAGATTGAGAAGGGTTCTGACAAGATTTCGGGACTGACTTTGAAACTACTAGCCACATAGGGCGTCACAAAGGACAAAGTAGCCCCTGGATCTAACAAAGAATATAAATCAAGGTGGAAAACTCGTAACATACCAAAGACTATGTCTGGGGAGACCTCCTACAAAGGATGCTAGGGCATAAAATCTTTTTTGGCGCAGTCCGCCACCTGTGCTAGTAGAAGCCCCCTGCTGAGCGAGGCGTGCTAGTGGAGCTGTTGAACTAGAAGCCGGGCCTCGACCCCTATCATGGACCTATCTAGCTTCTGGGATATCTCTGAGCATCTATCCAGGCTTCCCAAACCCGAAGCAAGCACCTATACCCGCCAAACACTAACCCATGTGTCTACGGCTACACTTGTCGCAAACAGGGATACTGGAATATGTGGGTCTATTGTCTGGCCTCTAGAGCCTGATGCTCGTCCTCTCTAGTCATTCCTAGATCTGGATGGAACACACATAGCCGACGATGACGGGGTTGACGATCTCTAGTGGGACTGTTGACGGTGTCCACCACCTGGTCTCTACTATGAGAACCCATAACTATATATCCTGGCCCTCTTGGCCTCTCTGTCTGTCTCTCACATGCACCGCCTCCATCTACTGGGCGTATAAGACTATCTTAGGAAAACCCATATTGTCACGACCCGAGTTCCAACCCTAGCCATAACATAGGGAAAGGAACCCCAAAAAGCTCCAAGTAGACCCATGGCATAATATAGCATAAAACTTAACAATAGAACAACTAACGACATAAATGAGCAGGAGCTAACTGCAACAGTGTAATAAGGAATCATAAGAACAATTGTAACAACACTTTGATACAACACTTAATCCATCTAGAAAAGTCTGAAAGCCTTCTACTAAACTGATGAGTTGCTGGGAAAAGCCCCAAGCTAACTCCTAAAATCTGAAGACTGAAACATAACGAAAATGTAAACATAATTCACGTCCTTGGGAGATAAGGACTCACCACTAGCAGCTGAGAGGGAATGAAGCGTATCAAACCATGAGGCTGAGTCTGGAAACTTGAACCTATATAATGAAATGATATAGTATATAAAGGTCTGCGGTCAGTACTTGGAATTTACTGAGCATACGGGATAACATAAATAATTAAATATACAAATATACGATAAGGAAATAACAAAGTACATCGACATAACTGATTTAACATGCAACAATCCTCTTATGAGTCACATACATATATATATATATGAAACTTTCTTCTCGATCTCATGTTCTAAAACATCATCGAACTCATGCATAAGGGTCAAGTTTTGGACATTTAATAAGAGCTAAATTTGAATCTAGCATCACACACTATACTGGATCATTACTGGCAACTGATTCTGATTTTCATTATACTAAATTCATTATAATATGAAACCTGAATCATACGAAAATGAATCATACCGATAACATAACTAAGGGAGTCATTCTCTACTATGGAGAGTACCGGCTAACTAAGGGAGTTATTCTCTAATATGGAGGAATCCTAACTGAGCTAGGGAGTCACTCTATGCTATGGAGGATCCCGACTGATCTAGGGAGTCACTCATTGCTATGGAGGATCCCGACTAAACTAGGGAGCCACTCTCTTCTATGGAGGATCGCGACTGAAATAGGGAGTCACTCTCTGCTATGGTGGATCCCGACTGAACTAGGGAGTCACTCTCTGCTATGCTGGATCCCGACTGAACTAGGGAGTCACTCTCTGCTATGGATGATCCCGGACTGACCAAGGGAGACATTCTCGGCTATGGAGAGTCCCTAGCTAACTAGAACATAAGGAGTACTAATATGGCATTGTATATCTAGTCTATGCTATACAACTAGTCAGAAACATGAACATACACTTCTTTCATCATACAACATTCATTTCGAAAAGATTGGGCCTACTTTCTACTAACAACAAGCTCAATATTCTGAAATATCATTCTCATGCTTCATTATCATAATTCATATTGTCATGGAGCCATATCAGTATTTCTTCAAACGTCTTACATTAGTGAGCATCTATAGATTCACATCATGCATTATACTTCCACAACATTTATGTCTTTCATCTCATTCGACAAGTATCATAGAGTCATTCATGATCCATAGGTCCCATTCGCACCTTAACATGCGTACATTGATTCATATATTCTAGATTTACGGAAAGACATATACTTAAATCATAACTTATACATTTACAATGATATCACGTGAGAAGCATACATTTTCATTTCATAAGACCAATTTTGAGATTTACCCCAATTTATGAGAAAGATGCGTTAATTAAGCCATTATCGTAGATTTACCTCATACCCAATTCCATTGAAAGCATAAGGAGAATACATGTTTTACATTCAATTAATCAAGCCCATACTCTCTAATCTCATTTCGACATATTTAGCAAAGAACGCACTCTAACTATTAGGGAATTCTTACAATCTTCACATATTTCATACATGGATGCGAGTCATGGATTCAATTGATTGAATAATAATAAAACCCCAATCATCATTCAAGCCCTTTCATGAAAAACATTATAACATCATACATTTTCACAATCTAGAACATAATTCAAGACATTCAAATAGTTTATAATCACAATTAGCTCATAACTCTAGTGGGTTTTAGAATTCAAGAAAACATTAAAGAAATCACCCATCAATTTAAACCCTAGGTCATGCATTTCTAGAATAATTGAAATTGGGCTTTTGATAAAACATTCTGGGGCACAAGGATGGAAGAATATCCTTGTTGAAAAACCCGCATACCTTAAAGTCTTTGAATAATTCTTTGAAGAATCCTTGAACCTTGAGAGAGAGGAGGAAGAAGGGTTTGAGAGGGTATCTTGAGAGAATGAGAGATTAGTCTGGAAGAAACCCTTAAAAATTACACAAATAATACTCAAAACGCGTAGTTTAGAAGTCAGGAACATAGGATTTTACGAAAACACCCCTAATATTTCGTAGGAAAAAGGACCGTGCCAGTCTTCATGAAGTACATCACGAACCATGAGGTACTGGACGAGTCGTGAGTCCAATCCCTGAAGTCCACTGGGATTTCCACGAAATTTCACCATTTAACGAGTCACTTAACGATTCGTGAGGTGACTTAATGGGTCACTTGACCAGTCGTGAAGTACCCTCTGAACCTAAAGTTTTCCAGCAATTTTTGCCACTTGACGGGTCACTTAATGAGTCGTTAGGTGACTTAACGAGTCACCTAACGAATCATTTTGTGATTCTGGTGCCATTTCACTAAATTGCTCATAAGCTTTTACTCCGAACTCCGTTTGATGCATTGTTGGATGCGTTGGAAAGAAGACTCAAAGGGCTTCAATTTTATATATTGAATCAAT
>JACEIK010003334.1:55255-99123 GCA_018107945.1 Datura stramonium | reverse complement strand
TCAGCTATGATGTTATGTTATTTTGATATCATGATTTCAGAAAAGAGCATGCAAGCCCTACTCTTATATTCTTATCTTGATCATGTTTTACATTATGAATTTTTTAAATGATTTTACTTATTTAAGCAGTTTTACTTACCTTACATGCTTGGTACATTCCACACACTGACCACATACTCTATGTTGTATCATTTTATGATACAGGCTCCAATCATCAAACTGAACCCCACACTAGCTAGCTTTTGGAGTTAGCATCAGTCCCTGTTGGTGAGTCCTCATTTGTCGAGGGACCCTATTTAATTTAGTTATGATTGAGTATCTTCAGTTTTCAGCTTTAGAGTGTTAGTTGGGGGTCTTGTCCCATCAACTCATCAGACTTAGAGATTTTTCAGACAATAGAATGTAATCTGCTTTAGATTCATGCGTATTTATGATGTTATGCATATATCAGACTTCTGTTATATTTAATATGTTAATTCTTCTGCTTTAATTGACTGAGTTAAATGTATGTTCATGCCATGGGTCGACTTGGAGTCTCTTAGGGCTCCTTGTCTCGTGTCTTGATCCGGGCCTACGTTCGGGTCGTGAAAAACTTGGTATCAGCGCAATAGGTTTGAAGTGTCCTAGGGTGTCTGAAAGCCGCATTAAGTAGAGTCTTCTTCATGGGTTTGAAGTGCACCACACTTATGACGAAAAGGCTATGAGACATTTAAGAAATGTTCCCTTCCTTCATGATCAATGTTGTGCGATAAAATGTCTCCCTATCCTTCGAACTTGTGCTATTCGCAATTATAGATTCACGGCTCTCCGCAGGGTTAATGGTAGGAGGAATGGGAATGGAAACGGCCATGAGGATAGCAATGGAGACGGGCACCAACAAGCCCCACCAATCCAGGAGCTCCATGCACCGAAGCTAGTTGCCCATGCTGAATTCCGAGCAACCATTTAGATGCAAGCGCAGGCCTTTACCGCTGAAGTCAACCTGTATGTGGTGGCACATGTTCTGCAAAATGGAAATGGCGCAGCAGCTCGAGTCAGAGATTTCTTGAGGATGAACTCGCTAGAGTTTCTTGGTTCCAAGGTGGACGAGGATCCACATGAGTTTATCGACAAAATTGTAATGATCACCCAGGTCATGGGGGTGAATGGAGTTTGAGTGTACTGATTTAGCCTCATATCAGCTGAAGACAGTCGCACACATCTGGTTTTGACAGTGGAAAGATAGTCGGGCAGCCGGAGTAGGCCCTATCACTTGGGAGGAGTTTCAAGTTGCCTTTCTATCTCGATTTTTCCCTCGTGAGATGAGGGAGTTGAAAGCAGTTGAGTTCGTGAATCTCAAGCAGGGGAATAGGACGGTACAGGAGTACGCCCTTGACTTCACTCGTCTATCAATGTACGCCCCAGAGTTAGTGGTCGATCAGAGAGCACGACTGAGATTATTTTTCGCTCTTTTCTTCCTTTACTCCTTATTTACTCTTTTTTAATTTTTTTTAAACAAGTGCACCTCTAGTCTTCTCTTCAACTCCCACAACTACTATTTTCCTTCTCATTCTAGCTTCTCACTCCTTAACTTCTTTTGCATTTTCACTTAAGCACTTAGGAGTTTTGGATCAAATTCAAGGCGAATGAAAAGAAAGGATTATTCTCATTTTGAGGCTAGCAAAGAATAGGCTAAAGGCTCAATGGGCCTAACTAGGATCATACATCCAAGGTAGGTAAAGCGAGGGATAAAAATTAGGCTCCTTCAAAGAAATGCCTAAATAATCTTGTATAATCGATATCCCTCATTTCATTTGTATACACACCAAGCAATTTCTAGACACTACACAGTAGCATGTCAATTCAAGACAAATTCAACAGACTCTTAACTCAGCTAATCACAAGAATGCAAAATTCAACTTTTACCACATCGAGTCACATTCAAGAGCCTAGGTGTCTCAAACAGAGTTATACAACTGTTACGCATGCTTCAAGATTAACAACACTTGCATCTCACAATCATGTATAGCACATAACAAGAACATCAAGCCATCAATCAGCTAAGGGTTCACAAACAAACTTATTGACTAATTTTCCCTCAAGACGGTCGTCATCCATCCTTCATCGGGAAAAGTCCTTAACTATGACTAAGATCACCTATATCCAGATAAAGGAAAATTTTATTCATCGGTTCAAACTGCCCCCCATCAAAAAAGAACCGAAATGAAAAACCAACGGGTAGGTGAATTAGGCTCAACTCAAACTTTTTCATTAAACAATACCATACAAAGCACTAATTTCACCCGAATTCATTAAGCAAAAAATTTTGGAGTTCCCTCACCCCACACTTGAATCATGCTATGTTCCCGCAACATCAAATAAAAATGCTATAAGGGTGAGAAATACTCCCTGAGGCCTCTAGGCCTAGCTAACAGCATGTTTTCCTTCATTTATGCACAGGTGGGTTATCAACCCCACACTCATCTTATTCCATGCTCCTTAGCTTCCTCTTATAAGGGTACTCAGACTTCCCCTCAATCTGTGCTTAAATCACCACCACAACAACAAAAAGTCAAAACAAAATAAAAATAAAATTGTACATGGGGTACTCTTGGGCTTCCTCCCAAGAACCGCACGATTTTACATCGCGGCACGACGTGGACTATCCTTCTCAGGATATCCTCAAACTAGTGTTCCTTTTCAACAACCATCTTCATCTCTTTTTATTTTTTGAGGGAACAACCTCCACTTTATCCCTCTCTTCTTCCAACTTCTTCTTTAACTTAAGCCCTCCATCAGATTTGGCCTGAAATGTGATCATCTCCTACGGTAGTGGACCCATGAAATATACCACCCCACACTTAGCATCTGACAACACACTGACCTTACAAAGGTCTCTGTAGTGTGTGGGTGGGTTAATCTACTGGTAGACTCTGAAGAGCTCTTCTTCATCATCAACCCTCATTTTAAGGGTCCCTGCTCTTACATTATAATTGCTCCACCAGTGGCCAAGAGTGGTCGTCCCAAGATCAGGGGTACCTTATCATCAACCTTAAAGTCAAGTATGATGAAATCATCGGGTATAATGAAGTTACCCACTTTGATGAGAAGGTCCTCAATTATTCCCTCTGGTGCCATTGTGGACTTTTCTTTCAGCTGCAGTATTACTCATGTTGGCCTCGGCTGACCCAACCCCTAGGTGTTAAACAAAGATAGGGGCAATAGATTTACTGCTTCTCCTAAGTTGTAGAGAGCTCTTATCACTTCAGCTTTACCAATTTGTATGGGGAGGGTAAAACTCCCTGCGTCCTTGAGCTTTTTCAGCATCTTGCTCATTACCCAATAGCTGCACTCCTCAGTTAGTGCCACCATTTGGACATCCACTAATCTAACTTTGTTGGACACCACATCTTTTAAGTACTTAGCATACTTTGGCATTCCCTGTAAAACACCAAGCAAAGGCTAATTGATGTGAAGTTCTTTGAAAATATCAAAGAACTTTTTAAAACATTCCTCCTCCTTGCTCTTCTTCAATCCTTGCGGGAATGGTGGTGGTGGTATTTGTGATGGCGGTAGTGATTATTGTGCATTATGTTGCACAATAGTCTGATTATCTCCCTTTTTGGTAGATGGACATTGTCTGACCAGCTCCGTCTGCACCTCATTTCTCTTTTCCTTTGGTGGTGCATCATACAATTTCTTTCCACTCCTCAAGCTAATGGAATTGAACTATTGGGTGATTGTATTTATGTCACTGGGTAACCCTCCCGGAGGTCAGGTATGCTGAGCAGCTTCTAATTGACGCATATGCTTCTCTAGATTGCGGGTGGCCAACTGGTGATCTCTCTAATCTGAAGCCATCCGTGCCTTATTCTCTGCCAATTGGGTCTGAGTAGCCATAATCTTTTGCAACATCTCCTCAATGTTGCTGCTGCTCGACTGGCCACTGTTATGCCTGTTCTACGACTGATAGTGCTGCTGGTGAGGTTGCTAGTAGTTTTGACTCTAATTGCCACCCCAAGAAAAATTTGGGTGACTGTGCCAATTCTTGTTGTAGGTGTTCCCATAATTTTGATTGTTTCTCTGAACATTCCCCACAAATTGACAGATCCAGATTTGCCCCGCAAGATTCTACATTATGCCCATTGTTACCAAAAATTTCACACCTATTGGGAGCTTGCTGAATTGCATTCAGCAGTCCCTGTGAATGGTTCATACTCAGTTTGTTGAACAGAGTCATCATCTGATGCTTAAATGATGCTAGTTGTGCTACTAAGGCATTGAAACTATCCACTTCTATTAGCCCTGTTACTCTCTTACCTACCCCTCTTGATGAATCACTGTGCCACTCTTTATTTCCTTGAGAAATCCTATTCAACAGAGTGTACAACTCATCATAAGTCTTCTCCAATGCTTGCCCAGCAAATACAGAGTCTAATAGTATCTTCGTATGTGGGTCTAGACTCTCCACAATGGAGTGAGCTAACACCTCATTCTGCTGGTGATGGGGGCAGTCTCTCAACAATGAATTGAATCTTTCCCAAGACAAATATTGGTTCTCCTCTGGTCTCTGCTTAAAGCTTAATATCTCACTTCTGAGCTTGGCTGTATTGCCTGAAGGGAAGAATATGATGAGGAACTTCTTTGCTAAGTCGTCCCAAGAAGTAATGGAATTTGATGGCTCAGCCTTCAACCACCTCTTTGCCTCTCCCAAAAATGAAAATAGGAGGAGTGTGAGTCGAACATAGTGAGTTGACACTCCAGTGGGGACAAAAGTGTCATTGATCTCCATGAAGTTCTATAAGTGCTGTTGTGGGTCCTCATGAATCATCCTAGTGAACTGGCCACTTGAATTCAGCAACTGCACCATGTTCTGTTTAAGCTCAAAGATCCCTCCAAGCTCCGATTTGCGGATACTAGAGGTCACATTTGTCGCTAGTGGGATTGCCACTTCGCGAACTGGTCAAGCTGCCATCTGATTAGGTAACAACTCTGCTTCCCCCACTAATGGATGATATTGTAACTTCTCATGTAACCTTTTAAACTTTTTCTCTAGAGCTTCCCTCCTGAGCAAATATAGTTGGCGTTCACGTTCCAACAAAGGTTCCACCAGCTCTCTATTCCTTGCCAGTTCTGCAAGGACAACTTGTTACCTACAATATAGAAGACTAAGACCAAGTTTTTCAACACTTAAGGAAATTACAATTTACACAAAAATAGAAAAATTCACTAAACTTCTCCAGCCCCCAGCAACGACGCCAAAAACTTCTTGCGCACCAGCGCCGTGCAAGCGTACGTGGTCGTACAAGTAGAACAATGGACCTTTTTCAAAGCTGGATGTCGAACCCATAGGGACTGGACTACTACAGTGAATTATCAAGTTCGAGTGTTAATTCAATCTTCACAAGTGTTGATTGTAGAAATTTCAGAAAATTCTGATTAAGTCTAGGGGTGATCTCAAAATAATCGAGAAACAATATCAGAAGAAACTAGAGTAAAGGACTAATAATCATAAAATTCTACAATTAACAATGGTTCATGTATTAAAAACTCATTTGTTATCTAAAATAGTTAAAATGCGATGTTCATGGTCTTTCGAGCCTCTAAACACGACAAACTAGTCTCACACCTACATCGTTGAGCGAATATGTGACGTCCTAATTCGTGAGCAATTTAATTACATGGATGTGATTTACAGAGTTTGTGCCTTTGATATTGAAATTTCGTACCTCTAATCATTTATCCTAACATAGCTTCACAACTACTTTTACAGCGGTGATGTGACAATTCTAAGTCGGTGTCTAGCTCATCCCATTTTAATAACCAAGCAAGGCAAATTAGGTATAATTTCTATCCTAACCGCTATTCCTATCGTAAAGATAAGAAATTTATCATTACATTCTTGTGTTCTATCCTAGGGTTACTCTTTCGAGCATTCACCTAAGCTTAACGAGTTTGCTTTCATGGTGATCATGAATAAAAATAATAATAATAAAGAATGTAATACAAAACAACAACTAAAAACTCAAACCAATGAAGAATTCATGAATGTAGAGTCCTATCATGTGGCTTCAACCCTAGAGGAATGGTTTTTGATGCTCATGAAACATGATTCAAGTAGAGTACTTACAAGAATAGTTAAAAGAGAATGAAAAATAACAAACCTAGGTAGAGTTGTTCCTTTCTCCCTTCGCTCCTTTCTGTTGTGCTTAAAATATTTCGTGATAATTGATTTTTGAAGCTAAGTGTCCTATTTATATTAAATGAGAAAAATGGAATTTTGGCCGTGGATGGACAGCCTCTGTGTCACGGACCTGGTTGCGCCAATCTTGCTCCGTGACATGGAGCAAATGCGCAGCATCACTCTAAACCTCGGCAGTTACATGTCATCGCCATAGGCTATGCGTGATGCCCGGTGTGGCACGACCCATCTCGCGCGCGACACACAGCTTGACATGCCCATTGGCTCGCAGAATGGCATGGTGTGGCATGGCGCCTAGTGCGCAGATTTTGCTGCGTTGCACACTGCCCTTGCCGGCTGTTCACCTCTCATGCCATCTTCATGCGATCTTCCACCAATTCTTTCCGCTATTTCTCCTAGCTTGTGCATCGTCATATTTAACCCACCCTTCGTATTTTACACATACAAACAAGAGCTAATAACATTGGTTAACTTATGCACATAAATATACAAAATGACATGACAATATAATTAATTAAATTGACAAACTTGACTAAATTAAGTTATAAAATAGCACTTGGGCACGTAATTATGCCCAAGATCACTTTGCATTTTCACTTAAGTGCTTAGGAGTTTTGGATCAAATTCAAGGTTAATGAAAAGAAAGGATTACGCTTATTTTGTGGCTAGCATAGAATTGGCTAAAGGCTCAATGGGGCTAACAAGGATCATACATTCAAGGTAGGTAAAGCGAGGGATAAAAATTAGTCTCATTCAAAGAAATGCCTAAATCATCTCCGACAATTGACATCCCTCATTTCATTTTGTATACACACTAGGCAAGTTCTATACACTACACAGTAGCATGGACTATTCAAAATCCTTACACTCATAGCACATGCTCAATTCAAGATAAATTCAACAGACTCTTAACTCAGCTAATCAAAAGAATGCAAAATTCAAATTTAAGCACATCGAGTAATATTCAAGAGCCTAGGTGTCTCAAATAGAGTTATACAACTGTTACACATGCTTCAAAATTAACAACACATGCATCTCACAATCATGTATAACACATAACAAGATTATCAAGACATCAATCAGCTAAGGGTTCACAAACAAACCTATTGACTAATTTTTCCTCAAGATGGTCTTCATGCATCCGTCGTCAGGAAAAGTCTCTAACTATGACCTAAAACAGCTATATCCAGATAAAAAATTTTATTCAACAGTTCAAAGTGCTCCCCGTCGGAAGAAAACCTAAAAGAAAAACCAACTGTGGTGGGTGAATGATGCTCAACTCAAACTTTTTCATCAAACAATACCATACAAAGTACTAATTTCATCCGAATTCATTAAGAACAAAATTTTGGAATTCCCTCACCCCACACTTGAATCATGCTATGTTCCCACAACATCAAATAAAAATATTACAAGGGTGAGAAATACTCCCTGAGGCCTCTAGGCTTAGCTAACATCATGTTTTCATTCTTTTTTTCATAGTTGGGTTATCGACCCCACACTCATCTTCTTCTAAGATCCTTTGTTTCCTCTGCTAAGGGTACTCAGATTTCCCCTCAATCTATTCTTAAATCACCACAATAACAACAATAAGTGAAAATAAACAAAATCAAAATAAAATGAAAATAAAATTGTACCTGAGGTACCTTGGGATGCCTCCCATGCTACGCCTGATTTTATGTCACGACACGACATGGACTATACTTCTCAGGATATCCTTAAACCAGTGTTCCCTTTCGAGAACCATCTTCTTCTCTTTTTATGTTTTGAGGGAACAACCTCCACTCTATCCCTCTCTTCTTCCAACTTCTTCTTTAATTTAAGCCCTCCATCAGATTCGGGCTGAAATGTGATCATCTCCTGCGGCAGTGGACCTATGAAATCTATCACCCCACACATAGCATCTGACGACACACTAACCTTACAAAGGTCTCTGTAGTGTGTGGGTGGGTTAATCTCTTCGTAGACTCTGAAGAGCTCTTCTTTGTCATCGACCCTCATTTTAAGGGTCCCTTCTCTTACATTTATAATTTACTCCTCTAGTGGCCAAGAATGGCCATCTCAAGATTAGGGGTACCTTGTCATTAACCTTAAAGTCAAGTATGATGAAATCAACGGGTATAATGAATTTACCCACTTTAATGAGAACGTCCTCAATTATTCCCTGTGGTGCCATTGTGTACTTGTCTGCCAGCTGCAGCATTAGTCGTGTTGGCCTCGGCTAACCCAACCTGAAGGTGTTAAACAAAGACAGGGGCATTATATTTACTGCTGCTCCTATGTCATAGAGAGATCTTATCACTTCAGTTTTACCAATTCGTATGGGGAGGGTAAAACACCCTGGGTCCTTCAGCTTTTTTGGCATCTTTCTCATTACCTTGTAGCTGCACTCCCCGGTCAGTGCTACCATTTGGACATCCACCAACCTAACATTGTTGACCACCACATCATTCAAGTGCTTTGCGTTCTTTTGCATTCCTTGCAAAAAATCAAGAAAGGTTAAATTTATGTGAAGTTCTTTGAAAATATCAAAGAACTTTTTAAAACATTCCTCCTCCTTGTTCTTCTTGAGTCTTTGTGAGAATGGTGGTGGTGGTCTCTGTGCTGGCTGCAGTGATGATTTATGCATTGTTTTGCACAACACTTTGATTATCTCCCTTGTTGGTAGATCGATCCTCTCTGACCAGCTCTAGCTGCACCTCATTTCTCTTTTTCCTTTGGTGGTGCATCTGCTAATTTCTTGCCACTCCTCAGACTGATTGCATTGACCTATTGGGGGTTTGTACTTGTTTCACTAGGTAACCCTCCTTGAGGTCTGGTTCTCAAGATTGCAGGTGGCCAACTGCTAATCTCTCAAATCTGCAGCCATCTATGACTTATTCTTTGCCAATTGGGCCTGAGTAGCCATAATCCTTTGAAACACCTCCTCAATGTTGCTGCTACTCGACTAGCCACTGTTTTGCCTATTCTGCTGCTGAGGTTGTGGTAGCTCTGACTCTTATTGCAATCCTAAGAAAAATTGGGTGACTATGCCAATTCTTGTTGTAGGTGTTCCCATAATTTTTATTGTTTCTCTGAATATTCCCCATAAAATTGGTAGATTTCGGATTTTCCCCGCAAGATTCTGCATTGTGCCCATTGTTACCACATATTTCACACTAACTGGGAGCTTGTTGAAATGCATTCACCTGTCCCTACGGTTGGTTCATACTCAGTTTGTTGAACTGAGTAATAATCTAATGCTAAAATGATGCTAGATGTGCAGCTAAGGCATTGACACTATCCACTTCTATCCTTTCTAACTCTTATTTAATTTTTTTTAAACAAGTGGACCTCTAGTATTCAATTCAACTCCCACAACTACTATTTTCCTTCTCATTCCAACTTCTCACTCCTTAACTTCTTTTGCATTTTCACTTAAGCGCTTAGGAGATTTGGATCAAATTCAAGGCTAATGAAAATAAAGGATTACACTCATTTTATGGCTAGCAAAGAATAGGCTAAAGGCTCAATGGGTCTAACTAGGATCATTCATTCAAGGTAGGTAAAGCGAGGGATAAAAATTAGGCTCATTCACAGATATGCCTAAATCATCTCCTACAATCGACATCCCTCATTTCATTTTTTATACACACTAGGAAAATACTAGACACTATATAGTAGTATGGTTTATTCAAAATCCTTACACTCAAAGCACATGCTCAATTCAAGACAAATTCAGCAGACTCTTAACTCAGCTAATCACAAGAATGCAAAATTCAGCTTTAAGCACATCGAGTAACATTCAAGAGCCTAGGTGTCTCAAAAATAGTTATACAACTATTACGCATGCATCCAAATTAACAATGCTTGCATCCCACAATCGTGTATAGCACATAACAAGAATATCAAGACATCAATAAGCTAAGGGTTCACAAACAAACCTATTGACTAATTTTCCCTCAAGACGGTCGTGATCCATTCGTCATCGGGAAAAGTCCCTAACTATGACTAAATAAAGCTATATCCAAACAAAGAAAAATTTTATTCATGTGTCAAAGTGCCCCCCATCAAAAGGAACCGAAAAGAAAAACAACGGGTTGGTGAATTATGCTCAACTCAAACTTTTTCATTAATCAATATCATACAAAGCATTAATTTCACCAGAATTCATTAAGAATAAAGTTTTGGAATTCCCTCACCCCACACTTTAATCTTGCTATGTTCCCACAGCATCAAATAAAAATACTACAAGGGTGAGAAATACTCTCTGAGGCCTCTAGGCCTAGCTAACAACATGTTTTCCTTCATTTTTGCACAGGTGGGTTATCGATCCCACACTCATCTTCTTCCATGCTCCCTAGCTTCCTCTTCAAAAGGTACTCAAGCTTCCCCTCAATCTATTCTTAAATCACCACCACAACAACAAAAAGTGAAAATAAACAAAATCAAAATATAAGGAAAATGAAATTGTACCTGTGGTACCCTTAGGTTGCCTCCCAAGCAGCGGTTGATTTTACGTCGTGGCACAACGTGGACTATCCTTCATAGAATATCCTCAAACCAGTATTCCCTTTCGAGAACCATTTTATTCTCTTTTTATTTTTCAAGGGAACAGTCTTCACTCTGTCCCTCTGTTGTTCCAACTTTTTCTTTAACTTAAGCCCTCCGTCAGACTGGAGCTGAAATGTGATCATCTCCTGTAGCAGTGGACCCATGCAATCTACCACCCCACACATAGCATCTGAAAACACATTGATCTTGAAAAGATCTCTGTAGTGTATGGGTGGGTTGATCTCTTGTTAAACTTTGAAGAGCTCTTCTTCATCATTGACCCTCATTTTAAGGGTACCTACTCTCACATTTATGATGGCTTCTCCGTTTGCCAAGATGGCCGTCCCAAGATCAGGGGTACATTGTAAGCAAATTCAAAGTCATGTATGATGAAATCAACAGGTATAATGAACTTACCCACTTTGATGAGAAGGTCCTCAATTATTCCCTTTGGTGCCATGGTGGACTTTTCTGCGAACTGCAGCATTACTCGTGTTGGCCTCAGCTGACCCAACCCCGGGGTGTTAAAAAAAGATTGGGGCATTAGATTTACTACTGCTCCTAAGTAACATAGAGCTCTTATCACTTCAGCTTTACAAATTTGTATGGGGAGGGTAAAACTCCCTGAGTCCTTGAGCATTTTCGTCATCTTGCTCATTACCCTATAGCTGCACTCCTCAGTTAGTACCACCGTTTTGACATCCACCAACCTAACTTTGTTGGCTACCTTATCTTTCATGTACTTCGCGTACTTTTGCATTCCTTGAAAAACATCAAGTAAGGGAAAATTTATGTGATGTTCTTTGAAAATATCAATGAACTTTTTAAAATATTCCTCCTCCTTTCTCTTCTTGAGTCTTTGCAGGAATGGTGGTGGTGGTCTATGTGCTGGCTCCAATGATGATTGTGCATTGTGTTGCACAACACCCTAATTATCTTCCTTGTTGGTAGATGGAGCCTATCTAACCAGCTTCGGCTGCACCTCATTTCTCTTTTCTTTCGGTGATGCATCAGCCAATTGATTTCCACTCCACAGACTGATGGTATTGACATGTCGGGGCTTTGTATTTGCGTCACTGGGTAACCTTCCCTGAGGTAAGGTATGCTGAGCAGCTGCTAATTGACCAATCCGCTTCTCTAAATTGCGTGTGGCTAACTTTGATCTCTCAAATCTGAAGCCATCCATGCCTTATTCTATGCCAATTGGGTCTGAGTAGCCATAATCTTTTGCAACATCTCCTGAATATTGTTGCTGCTCGACTGGCCACCGTTCTGCCTATTCTTATGCTGATACTGCTGCAGTTGAGGATGCTGGTAGCTCTGACTCTAATTTCCACCACAAGAAAAATTTGGGTGACTGTGCTAATTCTTGTTGTAGGTGTTCCCATAATTCTGATTGTTTCTCCGAACATTCCCCACAAAATTGATAGATTTTGGATTTACCCCGCAAGATTCTGCATTGTGCCTATTGTTACAACAAATTTCAGACCTACTGGGAGAATGCTGAATTGCATTCACCTGTCCCTGCGGTTGGTTCATACTTAGATTTTTGAACTAAGTCATCATCTGATGCTTCAATGACGCTAGCTTTGCTGCTAAAGCATTGAAACTATCTACTTCTATCCTTACAAACTCTTATTCAATTTTTTTAAAACAAGTTCACCTCTAGTCTTCTCTTCAACTCCCATAGCTACTATTTTCCTTCTCATTCCCACTTCTCACTCCTTAACTTCTTTTGCATTGTCACTTAAGTGCTTAAGAGTTTTGGATCAAATTCAAGGCTAATGAAAAGAAAGGATTATACTCATTTTGTGGCTAACAAAGAATAGGCTAAAGGCTCAATGGGGCTAACTAGGATCATACATTCAAGGTAGGTAAAGCGAGGGATAACACTTAGGCTCATTCAAAGAAATTCCTAAATCATCTCCTACAATTGAAATCCATTATTTCTTTTTGAATACGCACCAGGAAAATTCTAGACATTACAAAGTAGCATGGACTTTCAAAATCCTTACACTAACAGCACATGCTCAATTCAAGACAAATTTAGCAGAATCTTAACTCAACTAATCAAAAACATGCAAAATTCAGCTTTAAGCACATCAAGTCACATTCAAGAGCCTAGGTGTCTCAAATAGAGTTATACAACTGTTACACATGCTTCAAAATTAACAACACGTGCATCTCACAATCATGTATAGCACATAACAAGAAAATGAAGCCATCAATCAGCTAAGGGTTCACAAACAAACCTATTGACTAGTTTTCCATCAAGACAGTCGTCTAAAACCCAGTGATTGANTAAGGGTTCACAAACAAACCTATTGACTAGTTTTCCATCAAGACAGTCGTCATCCATTCGTCATCGGGAAAAGTCCCTATCTATGACTAAAAATAGTTTTTTTAGACAAAGAAAATTTTAATAATCAGTTCAAAGTTCCCCCTGTCGAAAAAGAACTGAAAAGAAAAAACAACTGGTGGGTGATTATGCTAAACTCAAACATTTTCATCAAACAATACCATACAAAGAACTAATTTCACTCGAATTCATTAAGCACAAAATTTTGAATTCCCTCACCCCATGATTGAATCATGTTATGTTCCCACAACATCAAATAAAAATACTACAAGGGTGAGAAATACTCTCTAAGGCCTCTAGGCCTAGCTAACAACATGTTTTCCTTCATTATTGCACATGTGGGTTATCGAACTCACACTCATCTTCTTCCATTCTCCTTAGCTTCCTCTTCTAAGGGTACTTAGATTTCCCCTCAATCTGTGCTTAAATCACCACCACAACAACAAAAATTTAAAATAAAGAAAATCAAAACAAAATGAAAACAAAATTTTACCTGAGGTACCCTTCGATTGCCTCCCAAGCAGTGCCTGATTTTACTTCACGGAACGACGTGGACTATCCTTCTCAAGATATCCTCAAACCAGTGTTCCCTTTCAAGAATCGTCTTCTTCTTTTTTTATTTTTTACGGGAATAGCCTCCACTCTGTTCCTATCTTCTTCCAACTTCTTCTTTAACTTAAGCCCTCCATCATATTCAGGTTGAAATGTGATCATCTCCTGTGGCAGCAGACCCATGAAATCTACCATCCCACACTTAGCATCTAACAACACATTGACCTTACAAAGGCCACTGTAGTGTGTGGGTGGGTTAATCTCTTGATAGACTCTGAATAGCTCTTCTTCATCATTGACCCTCATTTTAAGGGTCCCTGCTCTAACATTTATAATTGCTCCTCTAATGGGCAAGAATGGTCGTCCCAATATCAGGGGTACCTTGTCATCAACCTTAAAGTCAAGTTTGATGAAATCAGCGGGTATAATGAACTTACCCACTTTGATGAGAAGGTCCTCAATTATTCCCTCTGGTGCCACTGAGGACTTGTCTACCAGCTGCAACATTACTCGTGTTGGCCTCAGCTGACCAAACCCCAAGGTGTTAAACAAAGATAGGGGCAATAGATTTACCGCTGCTCCTAAGTTGCAGAGAGCTTTTATCACTTCATCTTTACCAATTTTTATGGTGAGGTAAAACTCACTGGGTCCTTAAGTATACAACTCATCATAAGTCTTCTCCAATGCTTGCCCACCCGATGCAGAATCTAATAGGATCTTCGTATGTGGGTCTAGACTCTCCACAAATGTGTGAGCTAGCATCTTAGTGGATTGCTGGTGATGGGGGCAGTCTCTAAACAACGACTTGAATCTTTCCCAAGCCAAATATAGGTTCTCCTCCAGCCTCTTCTTAAAGCTTAATATCTCACTTCTGAGCTTGGGAGTCTTGCTTGAAGGGAAGAATCTGATGAGGAACTTCTTTGCTAAGTTGTCCCAAGAAGTAATGGAATTTGGTGGCTCAGCCTTCAACCACCTCTTGGCCTCTCCCAACAATCAAAATGGGAATAGTATGAGTCGGACATACTTAGTTGACACTCCGGTAGGGACAAAAGTGTCACTGATCACCAAAAAATTTTGTAAGTGCTTCTGTGGGTCCTCATGTGTCATCCCAGTGAACTGGCCACACGAATGTAATAGCTGCACCATGTTCTATTTAAGCTCAAAGTTCCCTCCGGGCTCTGGTTTGCAGATACTGGAGGTCACATTCGTCTCTAGTAGGATTGCCACTTTGCGAACTGGTCGAGCTACCATCTGATTAGGTAAAAACTCTGCTTCCCCACTGATGGATGTTGTTGTAATTACTCTTGTAACCTTTTCAACTTTTTCTCTAGAGCTTCCTTCCAGAGAAAATGTAGTTGGCGTTCAGGTTCCAACAAAGATTCCACCAGCTCTCTATTCCTTGCCAATTCTACAAGGACAACCTATTACCTGCAATATAGCAGACTAATATCAAGTTTCTCAACACTTAAGGAAATTACAAGTTACACAAAAATAAAAAAATTCACTAAACTTCGCCAGCCCCGGCAACAGCGCCAAAAACTTTTTGCGCCCCAGCGCACATGCAAGCGTACACGGTCGTACAAGTAAAAGTAATACAGTGGCCCTTTTCAGAGATGTATGTCGAACCCACAAGGACTCGACAATTACAGTGAATTATCAAGTACGAGTGTTAATTTAATCTTCGCAAGTGTTGATTGTAGAAATTTTGAAAAATTCTAGTTAAGTCTAGGGGTGATCACAAAATAATCGATAAACAATAAAACAAGAAACTAGAGTTAATGCATAATAATCATGCAATATTATAATTCACAATGGTTCTAGTAGGAAAACTTTAGTTTTTATCTCAAATAGTTAAAATGCAANGCTTTATTGATTGAGTTAGATGTATGCTCATGCCCTAGTAGGAAAACTTTAGTTTTTATCTCAAATAGTTAAAATGCAATGTTCATGGTCTTTTGAGCCTCTAAACATGACAAACTACTCTCACACTTACATTGTTGAGCGGGAATGTGACATCCTAATTCATGAGCAATTTAACTACATGGATGTGGTTTATGGAGTTTGTGCCCTTGATTATGAACTTTTGTACCTCTAATCAATTATCCTAATTTAGCTTCACAACTACTTCTACAAGCGGTGATGTGACGATTCTAAGTCGCTGTCTAGCTCATCCCATTTTTATAACCAAGCAAGGAAAATTAGGTATAGTTTCGATCCTAACCTCTATTCCTATCGTAAAGATAAGAAATTGCTCCTTACATTCTTGTGTTCTAGCCTAGGGTTACTCTTTAGAGCTTTTACCTAAGCTTAACGAGTTTGTTTTCATGGTGATCAAGCATAAAAATAATAATAATAAAGAATGTAACCCAAAACAACAATTAAAAACTCAAACCAATGAAAAATTCATGCATGTACAATCATATCATGTGGCCTCAACCCTAGAGGAAGGGTTTTAGCCGCTCATCTTCATACAAATACTTAGAACATGATTCAAGTAAAGTACTTACAAGAACAGTTAAAAGAGAATGAAAAATAATGAACCCTAGGTAGAGTTCTTCCTTTCTCCCTTCGCTCCTTTCCATTGTTCTCAAAATATTTCATGACAATTGATTTTTGGAGCTAAGTGTCCTATTTATATTAAATGAGAAAAATGGAATTTCGGCCGTGGATGGACTGCCTCCGTATCACTGATCTGGTCGTGCCAATCTTTCTCCGAGACATGGAGCAAACGCACAACATCACTCTAAACCTTGGCAGTTACGTGTCATGGCCGCAGGCTTTGCGTGATGCCCGGCATGGCATGACCCATCTCGCGCGCGATGCACATCGTGATATGCCCGCTTGCGCGAAGAATGGCATGGCATGGCACAGCACCTAGCGGGCAGATTTTGCTGCGTGGCACGCTGCCCTTGCCGGAAATTCACCTCTCATGCTATCTTCATGCGATATTCCGCAAATTCTTTCCAATATTTCTCCTAGCTTGTGCATCATCATATTTAACCAGTCCTTAGCATTTTACATCTACAAACAAGGGATAATCACATTGGTTAATATATGCACATAAATATACAAAATCACATGAGAAGATAATTAATTAAATTGACAAACTTGACTAAATTAAGTTATAAAATAGCACTTGGGCACGTAATAATGCCCAAGATCACTACCCAACATTTAAAGCCTTTGTCATCCTCGAACAACTCTATTACATCTCATGGAATGAAGAACTCACACATAACTAATTGAAACAAGACAATTCAAGCTAAGGCTACACCGAGTGTTTTAGATAGCAAGTTGTAAATGAAGCATGCAAGATATAACCACTAAAATCACATATAACTACATTAAGACTTCATAGCCTCAAGAATCGACTCTCCACCTCAACAACTGGTGTAAATTAACCAATCAAGAAATCCAACATGCGCCATCACACAAGAGATTTACCCATTTTCAGTCATATATTTTCAAATTGTAACATGCATGGGTATAAGAAAATTCAATTAAACTCCATTCCTGTGGGCTTTTGAGGATCAAGAGAAATTGTTGGAATTCTACGAAAGAGTCTCGGGAGCCAGGATGCATGCCAGTTTCATACGACTAGGTGGAGTGGCACAAGATCTGCCTCTTGGCCTATGTATAGATATTGATTAATTTACACAAAAATTTTCTTCTCGTATCGACGAATTAGAAGATATGTCAACCAGAAACTGTATCTGGAAACAACGATTAGTAGATATTGGTACTGTCACTAAATAGCAAGCAAAGGATTGGGGATTCAGTGGTGTAATGTTAAGAGGTTCTGGGATATGCTAGGATTTGCAAGAAGCAGCATCTTACGATGTTGATGACTAATTGGATCCTGACAAACCAATACGTACAAGAGGAGATCGCTATGATCGTTATTGTATTTGTATCAAAGAGATGCGGCAAAGTGTTCGGATCATTGTGCAATATCTTAATCAAATGCCTAGTAGAATGATCAAAGCCAATGATCATAAGCTATGTCCTCCATCACGATCTCGAATGAAACTGTCTATCAAATCGTGCACCAGTGTGAAACATATATCAACGTCATTCTTAACCAAGACACAGGTTAAGCTCCGTCTTGGAACCTTGTGCTGTTAGGAGTAAAGCATCCTGAGGTTGGTGCATCTCGTTGAGCATGGAGAAGCATTGGGAACCCTAATTTTATTCTACAGAGCCGTTTCTTTTTCCGTCCCCCCTCCCCGACCTAGCGCTTCGCTTCCAGTTCTTCGGAAGAATCAACTTATGTCTCCCTTCTTCATTAATTTGGGGGAAAAGGAAAATCTACCAGTTGGGAAGCTAGATATCAAGTAAATTGTTTGATGAGGATAACTGAGCTAACACACCGGAGTTGGCTGCTGGCATAACAGGGTGGTGCCTTACCGCACCGCAGGTGGACGCTCGATAGCATTCGTGGTGGTGCTTCAAGAGTCCAATGTACTGCGTGCAAGATCAAATCCTTTTTATTTCCCCATTTCATTAAGCACACTTATGCTATTAGTAAGGAGTATTTAAGAAATTTTTTCATTTTCTTCCTTTACTCCTTACTAACTATTTTTTAATTTTTTTTAACAAGTGCACCTCTAGTCTTCTTTTCAACTCCCACAACTACCATTTTCCTTCTCATTCCAACTTCTCACTCCTTAACTTCTTTTGCATTTTCACTTAAGCGCTTAGGTTTTTTGGATCAAATTCAAGGCTAATTAAAAGAAATGATTAGGCTCATTTTGTGGCTAGCAAAGAATAGGCTAAAGGCTCAATGGGGCTAACTAGAATCATATAGTAAAGGTGGGTAAAGAGAGGGATAAAAATTAAGCTCATCCAAAGAAATGCCTAAATCATCTTCTACAATCGACAACCCTTATTTCATTTTGAATACACACCAGAAAAGTTCTAGACACTACATAGTAGCATGGACTATTAAAAATTCTTACACTCACAGCACATGCTCAATTAAAGATAAATTCATCAGACTCATATCTCAGCTAATCACAAGAATGCAAAATTTAGGTTTAAACACATCGAGTCACATTCAATAGCCTAGGTGTCTCAAAAAGAGTTATACAACTATTAAGCATGCTTCAAAATTAACAACACTTGCATCTCACAATAATGTATAGCACATAACAAGAATATCAAGCCATCAATCAGCTAAGGGTTCACAAACAAACCTATTGACTAATTTTCCCTCAAGACGGTCATCATCCATCCGTCGTCAGGAAAAGACTCTAACTATGACTAAAAATATCTCTATCCAAACAAATAAAATTTTTATTTATTGGTTCAAAGTGCCCCCCCTCAGAAAAGAACCGTAAAGAAAAACCAATGGATGAGTGAATTATGCTCAACTCAAACTTTTTCATCAAATAGTACCATACATAGCACTAATTTCACCCGAATTCATTAGGGAAAAAATTTTGTAATTCCCTCACCCACACTTGAATGATGTTGTGTTCCCACAACATCAAATAAAAATACAAGGGTGAGAAATACTCCCTGAGGCCTCTAGGCCTAGCTAACAGTATGTTTTCCTTCATTTTTGCACATGTGGGTTATCAACCCCACACTCATCTTCTTCCATACTCCTTATCTTCCTCTTCTAAGAGTACTCATATTTCCCCTCAATATGTGCTTTAATCAGCACCACAACAACAAAAAGTGAAAATTAACAGAATCTAAACAAAATAAAAATAAAATTGTACTTGAGGTACCCTTGCGTTGCCTCCCAAGCAGCGTTTGATTTTACGTCGCGGCACGACGTAGACTATCCTTTTCAGGAACCATTTTCCCTTTCAAGAACCATCTTATTCTATTTTTATTTTTTGAGGGAAAATCCTCTACTCTGTCCCTCTCTTCTTCAAACTTCTTCTTTAACTTAAGCCCGCCATCAGATTCGGCTAAAATGTGATCATCTCGTGTGGTAGTGGACCCATGAAATCTATCAACCCACACTTAGCATCTAACAACACACTGACCTTACAAAGGTCTCTGTAGTGTGTGGGTGGGTTAATCTCTTGGTAGACTCTGAAGAGCTCTTCTTCATCATCGACCCTCATTTTAAGGGCCTCTACTCTTATATTTATAATTTTTCCTCCAGTGGCCAGGGATGGCCGTCCCAAGATCAGGGGTACCTTGTCATCAACCTTAAAGTCAAGTATGATGAAATCAGCGGGAATAATGAACTTACACACTTTGATGAGAAGGTCCTCAATTATTCCCTCTGGTGCCATTGTGGACTTGTCTGCCAGCTGCAACATTACTTGTGTTTGCCTCGACTGACCCAACCCCAAGCTGTTAAACAAAGATAGGGGCATTATATTTACAAGTACTCCTAAGTCGTAGAGACCTCTTATCACTTTAGCTTTAGCAATTTTTACGGGGAGGGTAAAACTCCCTGGGTCCTTGAGCTTTTTCGGCATCTTGCTCATTACCCTGTAGTTGCACTCCTCAGTCAGTGCCACTGTTTGGACATCCACCAATCCAAATTTGTTGGCCACCACATCTTTTAAGTACTTAGCATACTTTTGCATTCCCTGCAAAACATCAAGCAAAGGCAAATTGATGTTAAGTTCTTTGAAAATATTAAAGAACTTTTTAGAACATTCCTCCTCCTTGCTCTTCTTGAGTCTTTGTAGGAATGGTGGTGGTGGTCTCTATGTTGGCTGCACTGATGATTGAGCATTGTGTTGCAAAGCACTCTAATTATCTCTCTCGTTGGTAGATGGACCTTTTCTCACTAGCTCCGGCTGCGCCTAATTTCTCTTTTCCTTTGGTAGTGCATCAACCAATTTCTTGCCACTCCTCAGGCTAATGGCAATGACCTGTCGGTGGTTTGTATCTGTGTCACTGGGCAACCCTCGCTAAGGTCTGGTATGCTGAGCAGTTTCTAATTGACCTATCTGCTTCTCTAGATTGCGGGTGGCCAACTGCTGATCTCACAAATCTGAAGCCATTTTTTCCTGATTCTCTACCAATTGGGTTTGAGTAGCCACAATATTTTGCAACATCTCCTCAATGTTTTTGCCGCACGACTGGCCACCATTTATCCTATTTTGCTACTGATACTGCTTCTACTAAGGTTGTTGGTAGCTTTGACTCTGATTGCCACCCCATGAAAAATATAGGTGAGTGTGCTAATTCTTGTTGTAGGTGTTCCTATAATTCTGATTGTTTCTCTGAACACTCCCCTCAAAATTGACAGATTCTAGATTTGCCCCACAAGATTCTGCATTGTGCCCATTGCTACCACAAATTTCATATCGACTGAGAGACTGTTGAATTGCATTATCCTGCACCTGCAGTTGGTTCATACTCAGTTTGTTGAATCGAGTCATCATCTGATGCTGAAATAATGCTAGTTGTGCTACTAAGGCATTGAGGCTATCCATTTCTATCAGCCCTACTGCTCTCTTACCTACCCCTCTTGATGAATCACTATGAAACTCTGGATTTCCTTGAGCAATCCTGTTCAATAGAGTGTACAACTAATCGTAAGTCTTCTCCAATGCTTGCCCATCTTAGAGTCTAATAGGATCCTCGTATGTGGGTCTAGAATCTCCACAAAGGAGTGATCTAACACCTCATTGGACTGCTGGTGATGGGGGCAGTCTCTCAACAATGACTTTAATCATTCCCAAGACAAATATAGGTTCACCTCCAGCCTCTACTTAAAGCTTAATATCTCACTTCTGAGCTTGGCAGTCTTGCCTGAAGGGAAGAATCTGATGAGTAACTTCTTTGCTAAGTCATCCCAAGAAGTAATGGAATTCGGTGGATCAGCCTTACAACCACCTCTTTGCCTCTCCCAACCATATAAGTGGGGAGAGTGTGAGTCACACATAGTCAATTGACACTCCGGTGGGGACAAAAGTGTCACTGATCTCCAAGAAATTTTGTAAGTGCTGATGTGGGTCCTCATGAGTAATCCCAGTGAACTGGCCACTAAAATATAACAGCTACACCATGTTCTATTTAAGCTCAAAGTTCCCTCTGGGCTCCGATTTGGAAATACTTGAGGTCACATTCGTCGCTAGAGGGAATTCCACTTCGCGAACTGGTCGGGCTGCCATCTGATTAGGTAACAATTCTGCTTCCCCCACTAAAGGATGTTGTTGTAACTTTTCTTGTAACCTTTTTAAGTTTCTCTCTAGAGGTTCCCTCCTGTGCAAATGTAGTTGGAGTTCAGGTTCTAACAAAGGTTCCACAAGCTCTCTATTCCTTGCCAGTTCTGGAAGGACAGCCTGTTACCTGCATTATAGCAGACTAAGACCAAGTTTTCCAACATTTACGGAAATTACAATTTACACAAAAATAGAAAAATTCACTAGACATCGCCAGTCCCCAACAACGACACCAAAATCTTGTTGCGTCCCTGCGCACGCGCAAGCATACTCAGTTGTACAAGTAATACAGTAACCCTTTTTCAGAGCTGGATATCGAACCCACAGGGACTGGACTACTACAGTGAATTATCAAGTTTGAGTATTAATTTAATCTTCACAAGTGTTGATTGTAGAAATTTTAAAAATCTCAAATTAATTCTAGCAATGATCAAAAAATAATCGAGAAACAATACAAGAAGCAACTAGAGCTAAGGCCTAATAATCATGCAATACTACAATTAACAATGGTTCGTCTATGAAAACTTCTTTTATTATCTCAAATAGTTAAAATGCAATGTTCATGGTCTTTCAAGCCTCTAAACACGACAAACTAGTCTCACACCTACATCATTGAGCAGGGATGTGACGTCCTAATTCATGAGCAATTTAACTACATGGATGTGGTTTACTGAGTTTGTGCCCTAGATTATGGACTTTTGCACTCTAATCATTTATCCTAACTTAGTTTCACAAATACTTCTACGAGTGGTGATGTGAAAATTCTAATTCGGTGTCTTGCTCATCCTGTTTTAATAACAAGCAAGGAAAGTTAGGTATAATTTCTATCCTAACCGCTATTCCTATCATAAAGATAAGAACTTTCTCCTTACATTCTTGTGTTCTAGCCTAGGGTTACTCTTTCATGCTTTTAACAAAGCTTAACGAGTTTGTTTTCATGGTGATCAAGCATAAAAACAATAATAATAAAGAATGTAAGACAAAACAACAACTAAAAACTCAAACCAATGAAGAATTCATGCATGTACAATTATATCATGTGGCCTAAACCCTAGAGGAAGGGTTTTAGCCACTCATGTTCGTACAAATACTTAGAAACATGATTCAAGTAGAGTACTAACAAGAATAGTTAAAAGAGAATGAAAAATAACGAACCCTAGGTAGAGTTCTTTCTTTCTCCCTTCGCTCCTTTTCGTTGTTCTCAAAATATTTCGTGATTATTGATTTCTGGAGCTAAATGTCCTATTTATATTAAATGAGAAAAATGGAAAATTGCCTGTGGATGGACTACCTCGGTTTCACAGACCTGTCGTGCCAATCATGCTCTGTGACACGGAACAAACGCGCAAAATCACTGGCAACCTCGGCAGTTACATGTCATGGGTGCAGGCTATGCGCAATGCCTGGCGTTGCACGACCCATCTCGTGCGCGACGCACAGCGTGACACGCCCATAGGCACGCAAAATGGCATGGCGTGGCACGACGCCTAGCGTGCATATTTTGCTACGTGGCACGCTGCCCTTGCTGGCAGTTCACCTCTCATTCCATCTTCATACGATCTTCCACCAATTCTTTCCAATGTTTCTCCTAGCTTGTGCATTGTCATATTTAACCCATACTTAGAATTTTCCACCTACAAACAAGAGCTCATCACGTTGGTTAATTTATGCACATAAATATACAAAATCACATGAGAATATAATTATTTAAATTGACAAACCTGACTAAAATAATTTATAAAATAACACTTGGGCACGTCATTATGCCACAAGATCACTACTCCATACTTAAAGCCTTGTTCGTCCTTGAACAACTCTATTGCATCTCATGGAATGAAGAACTCACACGTAGCTAATTGAAACAAGACAATTAAAGCTAAGGCTAATCCGAGTGTCTTAGATAGCAAGTTGAAAATTGAGCATGCAAGATATAACCACTAGAATCACATATAAATATGTTAAGACTTCCTAGCCTCAAGAATCAACTCTCCACCTCAACAACTCATGCAAATTAACCAATCAAGAAATCCAACATGAATTTTATCCTTCATCAAACATGTGCCCTCAAACAAGAGAGTTGCCCATTTTTTCTTATATGTTTTCAAATTATAATATGCATGGGTATAAGACAATTCAATTCAACTACGTTCCTGTGGGCTTTTGAGGAGCGAGCGAAATTGTTGGAATTCTATGAAAGAGTCTCGGGAGTCTGGATGTATGCCAGTTTCATACAACTAGGTGGAGTGGCACAAGATCTGCCTGTTGGCTTATGTATAGATATTAATTCATTCACACAACAATTTGCTTCTCGTATAGACGAATTAGAAGAGATGTCAACCGGCAACGGTATCTGGAAACAACGATTAGTGGATATGGGTACTGTTACATCAAGCAAAGGATTGGGGATTCAGTGGTGTAATGTTAAGAGGTTCTGGGTATTCTAGGATTTGCGAGAATCAAAACCTTACGATGTTCATGACTAATTGGATCTTGAAATACTAGTAGGTACCAGAGGAGATCTATATGATCGTTACTGTATTCGTATCGAAGAGATGCGGCAAAGTGTTTGGATCATTGTTCAATGTCTTAATCAAATGCTTTATGGCATGATCAAAGCCATTGATCGTAAGTTATGTCCTCCATCACGATCTCAAATGAAACTATCCATGGAATCGTGCGTCGTGTGTAACGTATGTCATTGTCGTTCTTAACCGAGACTCAGGTTAAGCTCTATCTCGGAACCTTGTGGGGTTAGGAGTAAAGCATCCCAGGTTGCCGCATCTTTTTGAGCGTAGAGAAGCATTGGGAACCCTAATTTTTTTCTTTGGAGCCGTTTCTTTTTCTGTTCGCCCGCCTCGACATAGCGTTTTGCTTCCGGTTCTTCAGAAGAATCAACTTACGTCTCCATTCTTCATTGATTTGGGGGAAAAGGAACCGTCTACCAGTTGGGAAGCTAGACATCAAGTAAGTGGTTTGATGAGGTTTACTAAGCTGACACGCCGGAGTTGGCTGCTGGAACAACAGGGTGCTGCCTTACCGCACTGCAGGCAGACGCACGGTAGCTGTTGTGGTGGTGCTTCAAGATTCCAATGTACAGAATCCAAGATCAGATCCTTTTTATTTCCTCATTTAATTAGAAATACTTAAGCTATGAGTAAGGAGTACGTAAGAAATTTTTTTGCTCTTTTCTTCCTTTACACCTTACTAACTCTTTTTTAATTTTGTAAACAAATGCACCTCTAGTCTTCTCTTCAACTCCCACAACTACTATTTTCCTTCTCATTCCAACTTCTCACTCCTTAACTTATTTTTCATTTTAACTTAAGCGCTAAGGAGTTTTGGATTAAATTCAAGGATAATTAAAAGAAAGGATGGTGTTCATTTTGTGCTAGGAAAGAATAGGCTAACGGCTCAATGGGGCTAACTAGGATCATATATTAAGGGTAAGTAAAGCGAGAGATAAATATTAGGCTCATTCAAAAAAATGCCTAAATCATCTCCTATAATCGACATCCCTCATTTCGTTTTGTATACACACCAGGCAAGTTCTATACATTACACAGTAGCATGGACTATTCAAAATTCTTACACTCACAGTACATGCTCAATTAAAGACAAATTATGTAGACTCTGAACTCAGCTAATCACAAGAATGCAAAATTCAGCTTTAAGCACATCGAGTCACATTCAAGAACCTAGGTGTCTCAAACAGAGTTATACAGCTGTTACGCATGCCTCAAAATTAACAACACTTGCATCTCAAAATCATATATAGCACATAACAAGAACATCAAGCCATCAATCAGCTATGAGTTCACAAACAAACCTATTGACTAATTTTCCCTCAAGACGGTCATCATCCATTTGTCTTCGAGAAAAGTGCCTAACTATGACTAAAAACAGCTATTTCCAGACAGAAAATTTTTATTCATCGGTTCAAAGTGCCCCCCGTCGAAAAAGAACCGAAAAGAAAAATCAATGGGTGGGTGAATTATGCTCAACTCAAACTTTTTCATTAAACAATACCATACAAAGCACTAATTTCACCTGAATTCATTAAGCACAAAATTTTTAAATTCCCTCACCCCACTCTTGAATCATGCTATGTTCCCACAACATCAAATAAAAATACTACAAGGGTGAGAAATACTCCCTGAGACCTCTAGGCCTAGCTAACAGCATGTTTTCCTTCATTTTTGCATAGGTGGGTTATCGACCCCACACTCATCTTCTTCCATGCTCCTTAGTTTCCTCTTCTAAGGGTACTCAAACTTTCCCTCAATCTGTGCTTAAATCACCACCACAACAACAAAAATTGAAAATAAAAAAAAATCAAAACAAAATAAAAGTAAAATTGTACCTGAGGTAACCTTGGGTTGCCTCCCAAAAGTGCCTAAATTTACATCGCTGCACGGCATGGACTGTCCTTCTCAGGATATCCTCAATCCAATGTTCCCTTTCGAGAACCATCTTCTTCTCTTTTTATTTTTCGTGGGAAGAACCTCTACTCTGTCCTTCTCTTTTTCTAACTTCTTCAATAGCCTAAGCCCTCCATCAGATTCGGGCTGAAATGTAATCATCTCCCATGGCAGTGGACCCATGACACTTAGCATCTGACAACACACTGACCTTACAAAGGTCTCTGTAGTGTGTGGTGGGTTAATCTCTTGGTAGACTCTGAAGAGATCTTCTTCATTATCGACCCTCATTTTAAGGGTCCCTGCTCTTACATTTATAATTTCTCCTCCACTGGCCAAGAATGGTTGTCTTAAGATCAGGGGTACCTTGTCATCAACCTTAAAGTCAAGTATGATGAAATCAGCGGGTATAATGAACTTACCCACTTTGATGAGAAGGTCCTAAATTATTCCCTTCGGTGCCACTGTGAACCTGTCTGCCAGCTGCAACATTACTCGTGTTGGCCTCGGCTGACCCAACCCCAAGGTTTTAAACAAAAATAGGGGCATAAGATTTACTGCTGCTCCTAAGTCACAAAGAGATCTTATCACTTTAGGTTTACCAATTTGTCTGGGGAGGGTAAAACTCCCTGGGTCCTTGTGCTTTTTCGGTATCTTGCTCATTACCCTATAGTTGTACTGCTCAGTCAGTTCCACCATTTGGACATCCACCAAACTAACTTTGTTGGCCACCACATCTTCCAAGTACTTAGCATACTTAGGCATTCCCTGAAAAACTCCAACCAAAGCCAAATTGAGGTGAAGTTTAAATATATCAGAGAACTTTTTAAAACATTCCTCCTCCTTGCTCTTCTTGAGTCTTTGCGGGAATGGTGGTGGTGGTCTCTGTGCTGGCTGTAGTGATGATTGTGCATTTTGTTGCAAAGCACTCAAATTATCTCCCTTATTGGTAGATGGACCCCGTCTGACCAGCTCTGACTACACCTCATTTCACTTTTCCTTTGGTGGTGCATCAGCCAATTTCTTTCAACTCCTCAGGCTGATGGCATCGACCTGTTGGGGGTTTGTATATGTGTCACTGGGTAACCCTCCCTGAGGTCTGGTATGCTGAGCATCTTCTCATTGACCCATCTGCTTCTCCAGATTGCGGCTAGCCAACTGCTGATCTCTCAAATCTGAAGTCATCCATTCCTGATTCTCTGCCAATTGGGTCTGAGTAGCCATAATCTTTTGCAACATCTCCTCAATGTTGCTGCTAATCGACTTAACACCATTCTTCCTGTTCTACTACTGAGGTTGTTGGTAGCTCTGACTCTGATTGCCATCCCGAGAAAAATTTGGGTGACTCTGCCAATTCTTATTGTAGGTGTTCCCATAATTCTTATTGTTTCTCTAAACATTTCCCACAAAATTGATAGATTCCGAATTTTCCCCGCAAGATTCTGCCTTGTTCCCATTGTTACCACAAATTTCACACAAACTGGTAACCTGCTGAATTGCATTCAACTATCCCTGCGGTTGGTTCATACTCAGTTTGTTGAATTGAGTCATCATCTAATGCTGAAATGATGCTAGTTGTGCCGCCAAGGCATTAAATTTTTCCAGTTCTGTCAACCTTGCTGCTCTCTTTCCTTCCACTCTCGATGATTCGCTGTGCCACTCTAAATTTCCTTGAGCAATCCTGTTTAGCACAATGTATAACAAATCATAAGTCTTCTCCAATGCTTTCCCACCCGATGCAGAGTCTAGTAAGATTTTTGTATGTGGGTCTAGACTCTCTACAAAGGTGTGAGTTAACATCTCCTTGGGATGTTGGTGATGGGGACAGTCTCTCAACAATGACTTGAATCTCTCCCAACCCAAGTATAAGTTCTCCTCCGGCCTTTGCTTAAAACTTAATATCTCAATTCCGAGCTTGGCATTCTTGCTTGAAGGGAACAATTTGACGAGGAATTTCTTTGCTAAGTCATCCAAAGAAGTAATAGAATTCGGTGGCTTAGCCTTCAACCACCTCTTTGACTCTCCCAACAATGAAAATGGGAAGAGTGTGAGTCGGACAGAGTCTGTTGACACTTCGGTGGGGACAAAAGTGTCACTGATCTCCAAGAAATTTTGTAAGTGTTGTTGTGGGTCTTCATGAGACATCCTAGTGAATTGGCCACTCAAATGTAACAGCTGCACCATGTTCAGTTTAAGATCAAAGTTCCCTCCGGACTCCAGTTTACGGATAATGGAGGTTACATTCGTCACTAGTGGGATTTCCACTTCGCGAACTGGTTGGGCTGCCATCGGATTAGGTAACAAATGTTGTAGAAGTAACATTTTAGGACCTTCTACCTGGAGTGGAAGATTGATAATTTAGCCTTAAAATCCTATTCATACTCCCATGATCATAACCTACCATATATTCCCTCTCTCCTCCCTTATTAATCAAACTATAGTCTAAATTAGTGGACATTAATACTCTAGTTTCCGCCTTACCTAATAATAACATATCCATCATACACACATATGTGAACTGCAAATCAAAGTCTATCTCAAGTTAAGCCATAGCCTACCTGGGTGCCAAGCTTCTGTCAAGAAAATCATAGGGATGTGTTCTTGCCTCGAATCTTAGGTTTTTGGAGAGAATTATCGAGAAGGATGGTAGAATCCTTTTCCTCTCTAACCACCTTGCCTTTTCAATTGTTATAAATCTGAAGTCTTGTTTTTGGGCATTTTTATTCACCAACCCTATGAAAATAGAATTTAAATACAAAACCAGTACAAAATTAGGAGTTCTGGTCAGCGTCACCCGCTGCTGCGAGGGGTCTTCTGTTGCAGCAATCTAGTTACTGCAGAGATCCATCTGTCGTGGCCGTCCTATGCCAGCGCCCATCTAATTCTAACTTAGCCCATGCCTAGGCCTATCTAATTTTAACTTAGCCAATTCTAAATTTATCAATCAAATTATCACTTAATTTGAGGACGTAAGCCATACTAGCAAGAATTTTAAAATTTTCCATTTTTATGTCATCAAGGTTCTATAGTGATCGAACATGTTTTTACTCTTTTTGGATATAAAAAAACTTTATCAACTTAACATTAAATTTAGTCTCCCTCCAAACAACAGTAAGCCGCCCAAAAAACTGACTAATATTTACATTACATCTATTATTCCATGACTGGAGATTTCTATATAAGAAATTTTAAAAGCAAAATAAATGAAGTGTATACGAAATATTTTAATTCTTTAAATGAGAAATAGTGGAGAAATTTAACAACCCGGAGTAAAATTTAAGTTTTCCTTTATTATTTTTCATGAATATCGTGAAAATTCTTTTAAAAGAGTTGTTCAAGTAAAATATTTTGTAAATTCATCTTATATAGTTTTATTCTAAACCTACTCCGGATATTTTCTGCTACAAAATTAACAAAGTTTTATGTGGAAAGATAGAACACATACATTAAGAATTCTGAATGTAATTACCCGTCTGTCGTTATAGGGGAAAAATGAGATCGAGGACCCCTCTCTAGTCTAACTGTTGGTTGGAAGGTGTTGAGTAGATGTTGGGGCAATTTTGAAGCTGGGAAATGGTCTATGTGCAAGAAATAAGAGTTACTGGTTATGGGCGACCACTACAGTAGAGGGATAACCGCTGCAACGAGACCGTTACCATGGTCGGAGACCCGCTATAATTGACCGAGAAATATATCGATGGATCTTCTATGATTGTGCCTTGAGCACTGTAGAGGGCTCACTACAACAAAATTGCGCCCGCTACAGCGGACAACAAGAACAAGTAAGTGGGTTTTATGTTTGATTTCAAGGGGTTTACCTGATTACTTAAAAAATAAACTGTGAGAACTCAGAGAGAATTCCCTAAGTGCAGAGTAGTTTTCCCTACTCAAAGGTAAGAATCTTAGTTTATTCTCTTTACTTTGATTCCCTAAACCCATAGAATCTATTGGGGAACCTGTAATAATGGAAAATTCTAGGTTGAAAAACCCTAGAACAATGAGAGTAGGGGGAATTGATTAGGTGTTGGAGGTTAGTGGATTCCTAGGTCTGTAAGCATGTTATTATTGCTTCCTAGAGTGAATGATATTGTATTAGACCATCATTCCTAGAATTGGAGACGTAGAGTTTGGTAGAAGTGAGGAATTGAGTATTAAAATTATTTAAAAAAGGGTTTGGGGAGTTAAAACCCCATGAACTGGGTTGAAGGACCATGGTAGAATTTGAAAGGGATGACTTACTCGCGAGTAATGATTAGAACCCTATGAAACATGTAGAATGGGGGCGGGATGAAATTTTCAAAAACCCTTTTTTCCCGAAATAGTTGGTTGATACTTTGTTAATCTGTTGTTCTAGATTTTGAACATTCAAAAGTACTAAGGAATCGAAAGGCTCCAACGGAGTAACTAGTGAATTCCTTATTCAATAGAGGTACGTTATGGTTTAAAATGAGTTACACTTTGGATAATACTGTATATGTGTGTGGAATGATTTTGTGTGAATTGGTCTCCGGACATTGCTTGTTGATATATTCTTTTGTTGAATTCTATCGTTGAATGATTAGCTATGAAATCATTATTTATATAATGTGGAAATTGGATGTTGAGAGGTGGTTTATATTCATTTGTATTCTTTGAAATGTGATTTATTAATTGTGTGAGTAATCGTGTTAAAGAAGGTGAGATAAGGCCTCCGAAGGGTAAATAAATTATCTAAGTGGTAAAACACTAAGATGTGTGAATGAAAATGGAAAATATGAATGTTCTAAGATGAGTGACTCATGTTAGAAGGGAGAATCTAGGCAAGCAATGATGGTTGAGTGGCTCATGTCCGAGGGGAGCATCCCGACAAGCAGATGAGTGAGAGTGAGTACCGCGTCGGTACAGTACATAAATTTGTAGAGTTCCCTGCAGGTCATGACTAAAAGTGTAGAAATAAAATCCTCTGGCATGTGTGTACATCAATGTTGAGTGATTGAGTAGGTGGTGTTATGTTTAGNCCCTGCAGGTCATGACTAAAAGTGTAGAAATAAAATCCTCTGGCATGTGTGTACATCAATGTTGAGTGATTGAGTGTTCATGGTTATGTGAAACTTCACATGCATTAGACCACTGAAACTTCATCTTCTTTTGAGTTAGTTTTGTCAAAGGAGAAGTAACGGAGGAGAACCCTTCTACGAACCATCTGTAATTACTCAGTAGGCCCAAGAAACTCTTGATTTCTGGTGGAGAAGTGGGTCTTGGCTAGTCCTTTACTGCCACTATCTTCTGAGGATCCATCTCAATACCCTCACTAGAGATCACATGATTGATGAATGCAACCGATTTCAGGTAGAATTCACACATGCTAAATTTAGCAAAAAACTGGTGGTCCCTTAGATTCTGCAAAACTATTCTCAGATGGTCTGCATGTTCATCCTCTATTCTGGACTAAACCACAATATTGTCTATAAAGACAATAATGAACATTTTTAGGTACATCTTGAATACCCTGTTTATCAGATCCATAAAAGTTGCAGGAGCATTGGTTAGTCCAAAAGACATAACTACAAATTCTTAGTGACCATACCGTGTTCTAAATGCTATTTTTGGAATGTTACATTCTCTAACCTTAAGTTGGTGGTATCCTGATATGAGATCTAACTTGGAGAAACAACTAGCTCCCTGAAGTTGATCAAACAAGAGATCAATCTTGCATAGATGATACATGTAATTGACTGTGACCTTGTTTAGCTGATGGTAATCGATGCACATTCTAATTGTACTGTCTTTCTTTCTCACGAATTGGACTGGGGTCCCTTATGGAGAGATGTTGGGTCTAATGAAGCCCTTATATAGAAGGTCTTTAAGATATTATTTTAACTCTTTAAGCTCAGTTGGGGCTATTCTGTAAGGAGGAATTGTGATATGTTAGGCATCTGTGAGAAGGTCTATGCTGAAGTATATTTTTCTCACGACAGGAATTCCAAGAAGATCTTTCAAAAACACATGGGGAAACTCATTTACAACTGGAACTCACTATTGTGTCGTGGTCTCGATTCTAGAATCTTTAACCCTAACCAAGTGATAAATGCACCCCTTAGAGATTTTTTTCCTGGCCTTAAGGTATTAAATGAACAGACCCTTAGGCGCTGAAATACTACCCTTCCACACTACGACTAGTTCCTTTGGAAATTGGACTATAACGATCTTGGATCTTAAGTCAACTGAGGCATAGCAAGAATGTAACCTGTCCATGCAAAGAATGAGGTAGAAATCAAACATATCTAACTCTACTAGATCAACTATGGTGACTTAAGCAACACTATGACTGGACAATCCCGACAAACTGGGCGAGCTATAACTGACTCATTAATCGGAGTAGAGACATAAAATGGCTTTGAGAGAATCTCTGGACTAGTGTCAAACTGGATAGCAACGTAAGGATTCACGAAAGACAATACGGCCCATGGATCTAGTAAATCATATACATTTATCTGAAAGAGACATAACATACCCATGACTACGTTAGGTGAGTTCTCCTGGTTCTGACTGGAAGATAAAGCATAGATGCGATTCTGGCGCTAACCGCCACTCGCACCTGAGGTGGTACTCTATTGAGCTGAATGACCTAGTGGAGCTGCTGATGTGGTGGACTGGGCCTTCCCCCATTTTGCTGACGGGCAATCTCTCAACCTGTGACCCAGCTGGCCACAACCAAAATAGCCCTCCTTGCCTAGACAGCACTCACTCGGATGGTTCTTAGCACACCTGGAACAGACTAGAAAAAAGTGGTTGCAGCAAAAAAGACTCTAAGACTGGGAGCCTGATGCTCCACCCTTCTTATCTTTATGGGCCCTGGAAGACGCAGCACTGGCTGATGAAGGTGCTGGAGGTCACTATTGCTGTTGGGGGCGACTACCACCGCACGACCTCTGCTGGGAGTACTCAAACTAACCTGTCTTGGCCCACTTACTCTCCCTATCTATCTTTTTCAATTTCACCACCTCGATCTTCTGTGCATGAATAATGATCCTGGAGATGTCCATTTCATTGAAAAGTATGGCAATCCTACACTCCTTGACTACTAGGCCTGAACTCCATTTACAAACTTGGGAATGCAGGCCCTCGGCTCCACAACTATATTTGGAGCATACTTCAACAGCCGAGTGAGTCTTAACATGTACTCATGCATTTTCATGTCTTTCTGCCTAAAGTCATAAACTCAGTGGCTTTTTCCTCCCTTAACTACCGGGGAAAGAATCTGTCTAGGAACACAGTTACAAACACATGCCATTTCACTAGGCCTACACCGATCCATCTCCCTTCCTCGACTTCTTATACAATTTCTGGGCCACCCTATTCAACTGATAAGCATCCCAATTTACACTTTCTACCAAGATAACACCTATGATTTGGGTGATCTTCTGAACCTCGTCAATGAACTCTTATGGGTCCTCATCTACCTTAGACCTATGAAAATGCTGGAGGGTTCATCAGAGTAAAGTCCCAGACTCTGGCAGCAACTGCAGACCCATTGGCATTGGCAGGTACAACAACCTGCTAGTTGACCTGTTTGGTCACCTCTTGGGCCAACATCTTAATAGTAGCCCTGAATTTGGCAGGTGACACCTGATCGTCCTGAGGGGTTGCTGGAGCTAGTGAGGATTGCTAGCTCTTTTTCCGTTTCCTCTTTTGGGAGGCATCATCAGCACTGAAAATGGTAGAGCATGAGATAGGAGGACTTTTTAGAGATTGAAACACCATTCACGATATGAATCATGAAGAAAGGGAGTCTTCCTAAAAATGCCTCATTGCCTCCCCCTCATAAGTGTTGTGTGCTTCACACCCATGAAAACGACTCTACTTGACGCGACTTTCAGATATCCTAGGACACTCTAACCAGATGCTCTGATACTGTCACGACCCGAAAATATACCTGGATCGTAACAAGGGACAAAGATCCCCGAGAGACTCCAGGTCGACCCATGGCATGAACTTACATCTAACTCGATATCAATAAAGTGTAATACTTACCATAACGACATAGCGGAGCATAAACATAACATAACATGGTAAGCGGAACATACTACATACATAACAACTTAATACTACATATAGTTTGAAAGCCTCTAACATATCTGATGGGTTGATGGGAAAACATCCCCAACTATCTCGACAATTATAGAAAACGGAATATGAAAAGATAACTGATATAAAATTGTTCCTTGCAGAATGAGGACTCACCGAAGAGCTAGATGCTAAACTCTGAGATGAACTACTAACGGTGTTGGGTCTGAAGATCGGAGCCTTTATCTTGAAACGATACAACATAGAGCATGCGGTCAGTACGTGGAATGTACTGAGTATGCAAGGTAAGTAAAAACATATATTTAAAATAATACATAAAATCTCATAAGAGATCATAAGAGCAGGACAACATGCTCATATCATAAATATCATAAAACATACGGAACAATTGGAGATTCTTATAACTAACATACCCCATATGAGCACACATGGAGCCCGACCTGTAAATCCCAAGTCAGGAGGGTGTTTGTACCTTGCCAAGGGTAGAACCATGATGGGTGTGATATCGCACATGAAAGGGGCCCATTTGGGCAAAGGGGACAGTCTCAAGGGAGGTCCCATCATGTCCTATGGTGGCACGTAGTTTTGAGATTCAGCGCAAAACCTGGGCCCCAAACCTACTCAGTGTTAAATACTACTCCCAAAAAATATATAGTGCTCATTGTTTAAAATGCATGTGATTCATAGGCTAGTTAAATCATGATAGTCATAAGCATGCTTTTAAATACATGAACTAGTCATGAGAGTAAAGCACGTGAGTCGACCAAAATCATAAGAAGTAAATCATGAGATTCATGCATACTTGTAAATCATTTATATGCTTATTAAATAATAAATTTATATTAGGCATTTGGATAATTGCATATCATAACTCTTAAATCATGATGGGTTTATGAACATCAACAATAGAGGTAAAGATCATAACTCGGTTCATCATAGAAAATGCATAATTAGGAATAATTTAATAGAAATTGAAATCAATAAATTTATAACTGAATTAGTTGTAAAATCTGATCATGATTCATAAAATATGATGTAAAACATGAGAAGTAATAACCCATGGAAAGAACATTAGAATTCCACAAGATTTTAAATAAAACTCCATAAGATTTTTAAACAAAACTTCATGAATTAGGAGAGATTGGGCATGGGTCTGAATGAAAGCATCCACTTATAACCCTATATACCTGATTATAGATAATTCTTACACTTTACTGATTGCCCAAGAAGAATTTGAGAAAAATTGGAAGAGATAAGGCATGATCATCTCTTCTAACCTTCTATCTTTGCATGCATGAATGAAAGTGGCCTAAAATGAACTTAACCCTCTTAAAAGTCATCATTCATTACTTAAAATGACATAGTTTAGGTCTTTGAATCTTAGGAATTATGGAAAATCCCTTACTAAATTTGCAAAAAATAACTGCCAATCAGTCCCCACGAGGGACATGACGACTGGTCGCCTATGGCCACGACTCGTGGCATCGACCGTCAAGTACACTTCTTATTAAGTCATCTGGACTCATCACAGGTGACTTCATGATTCGTTAGTCGTGGTCACCACTCATCATGTGCACTGTCTGGGATTTTTATTTTGCTTCATCATGCTGGTTACGACCCTCCCCATGAATCATGGTGACTGACCATGACTCGTGGGATCCTTCCATTAGGTACACTGCCTTCTTCCTTTTCCTTCTTAATCATCACTTCCCACGATTGACCTAATGAGTCGTGGAGCCTGACCACGACTCATGGTCTCATCCGTGGGGATCCAAATTCCCAAATATCAGCTCATCTCCTGAGACTCACCACGAGTCTGTCATGCCCCGAGTCTACACCCTGGACATAACATGTTACTTGGAGCCACAAGTAATCCCAAGTCAACCCCTGGTCTATCATTCACTAGCATTCTGAGTAAACATGCACAACGGAACTTAAAATAATAGCATAAAATATTTAAGGAAAAGAAATCTGAAAGTAAAAGTTTAAATCTTTAAATAACACTGAATAAACTGGAAGTCATGTCTGTCTGAAATCCATCTAACGAGGAGTTACTGCGACAAGGCCCCAGCTAGATCTAAGTTTAAATGAAGCTAATAAGTGACTGAAACAAAGAAATTATTCCGTCGGATGATGAGGACTCACACTTCAACTGCTGAGGTGGGATACTCTGAAATGTGGCAGCTATCTATACTGAGTCTGAGAACCTGTGGATGTATCATGAAACAATCCAGCATAAAAGTATGCATCAGTACTTTGAATTAACTAAGTATGTGAGATATACATAACACGAGATAAGTACTACTAATACTAAATTGAGAAAACATGCAAGAATCAACTAAAACTGCTGAATTGAATAACTGATATAACTGGGAAGGTTTGAAAGACCCTGTCTAGTGGTCTAGGTTGTTTTAAGTATGATTCTGATCTGAACTAAGCTAAACGGAACTAATACGACATGAAATGGCCAACTGCAATACTAAAAAATGATACAACTGGTAGAGAACTGATATGGTCAAAAATAACCCTGACTGATGGTCATAAAATGTTCTAAGTCTGAGATATTGAGTCTGGACTACTGCACTGTACCGATCTGGACTAAAGGATCAGAGAGGAACTTCACTGACTAATGGGAGAGGCTATAACCGACATATAACCACATGAGCAAGACGTGGAGTCCGATGTACACACCCCATTGGTAGGACCCAATATACCTTGCTAGGGTATAAAGGCATGGACTGTGAAAATCACTGTCAAAAGGCGGTCGTTAGGCCAAGTAAGTAAAACCTATGGTGGCGACGTAGTTTTGGAACCTGGGTGCACTGGAACCCTGGCCCTTTCAGTGCTAAGTCCTACTCCCATTGGAATAGCCCTACTACTGCTACAACTGACAAGGGGATAGCTCGATACTGGGGTCCAAGACTATGCTGACCCAGGGATACTGTCAGAGAGTTCCCTGAGCGTCTTATAGGATCGAATTTAGAAACTGGGTTCTATGACTAGTCAGAGCTGCTAAGCTGAAAGAGTCATAACCATCTAAAGAAAAACTGATAATAGAACTGGGGTCCGGGGCTGGTCAGAGCTATAACTAAATTTAATGACCGCCTAATGGATCAAATAACTATAATCTGAGTCCAAGTATGATAACTAAGAGGCACCATTGACTCCTTGAAAAGAAAACTGGAGTCAAACTGATCAACTGACAATATCTGAATGAAATTTAGACTTCTAGAGTTCTTACTAAAACTAAACTAACAATAATTGAGTCGAGACTCACTTCTACTAACAATAGGGGGATTCCCCTAATAGAAAACTCAAACTAAGACTAAATATTTCAATACTGGAATAGAGTTTAAGACTTTCTAGCCCATTGGTTATGGCTAAATTTCTTTAATCTCACAATACTAATCATTTTTGATATCACAAATTGGAGGAAAATAGCTATAATCAACATAGGATAACATTCCACACAAAATAAATGAGGTCCATTAAGAAATACATTAATATTCAAAAAGCCTGTAGGGCTAGAATTAACTTTTGTGAAGATAAGCGCCAAATAAATCATGAACTGATGAAAACCATAAATAAAATAATAGAAAACATTATTCTAGGTGGATTCAAGGAAACATTTCAGGAATTCTATCAAAAAATCGAAAAGTCAAGGCTAGGATTTAAAATTTACTAAGAGAGGGTTTCTGGGGGACGCAAGGGGAGAACAATCTACTTGTTGGATTCTCTCATACCTGGTTGAAGGATCTCTCTAAAGATGTTGAAGCTGCTGAACCTTGGAGAGGAACCCTACTTCTTGAGCCTTGAGAGAAGAAGGGAGAAGAAGAACTTATGATGGTTGTGATAAGAGTGAGGGGTTAAACTAGGAAAACTCCTCTAATTAGACTCAAAATAAGCCTAAAACGGCCTAGTTTAAGAGTTGGAATAATAGAAAATTACAAAAATAACCCTGGGAAAAAGTCCTCAAAATCTATCTGTCTGGTGCCACGGGTCGTACCATGACTCATGGTGGCTTCCTACGGGTCGTGGTATTACATTCGTGGCTTCTGGGAGGCATAAAAAGATTGTTGAAACTCCTGGTATGGGTGCCTGGAATGAGTCGTACCTTCATACCACGAGTCGTACCAAGACTCGTGGTAACAGGGCTGGTCCTATCTGCCCAACCTGACAGTGCTTACTAAACTAGCCATAACTTTTTACTCTGAACTCCGATTGTTGTAAGGTTGGATTAGTTGTAATGAAGACTCAAAGGGCTTTAATTTGATATGCTGGATCACCCAAAAACAATTCGTATAATAGGATTTATTATCGTTTAAAATTGGCCCTTATAAGAACTTTCATGAAAAACCCAATCGGTAGGAAGACTCTCAACTCAACTTCTTGCTAGAGGTTCCTTATAACCTTAACTTTCATCCAATGCACTTTGTACACTTATGAATTTATGTTAACACCTTATTTTCCTTAAATTCAACGGGGTCGGGTCTATCCACCTACCTAGAATAGTTCCAAACTTAGTCGAAAATCCATGGTGTACAACATCTCAACTCATGACTGACATGACGATTCGTACCATCATCTTACTACTCGTACTGAGTCTTTGTAGATACTTATACTTCCTTGAAAATTCTCTGAACCTCCTATATTTGAGCCTTTACTATGACTCGTACTACCCTGCTATGGATTGTAGGATCCAATCGTGATTTTCCTTGCCTCTTCATGCCAAACTCTCTGAATCATACCACAAAACCTTGGTACGACTCGTATTGACTTGGTCGAGTCATGAGAGCCTGCCATGAATTCTCAATCAAATTTTTTTGAGCTTTTTGGAACAAACTACAAGTCCTTGATACGACTCGTATAATCCTCCTACGAGTCGTACTGAGGCTCGTTCTAAGGAAATTTTCCACTTTTCTCTGTATGATCAACTTCGAATCCAGGGTTTAGTCATAGGGATTTTTGGGGTGTTACAATATCTCCCTCTTGGGAACATTCGTCCTAGAATGTAGGCTAAACATACTGAAAGGATAGGGACAGAACAAAAATCCCAGATACTGAACATTTGAAACTGAGAACTGATGGGGTGACTGAGCTGAAAGGCTAAGGAAAGAGCTATAATCTCTAGAACTCAATNGGCAAGAACATAAGAATGTAGGAAGCAAGTTCTTGTCTTTTGATAAGATTTGTGGTTAGGATAGGAATATACCTAATTTACCTTGCTTGGTTGATAAAACAGAACAAAAATCCCAGATACTGAACATTTGAAACTGAGAACTGATGGGGTGACTGAGCTGAAAGGCTAAGGAAAGAGCTATAATCTCTAGAACTCAATGTTAAAGATGAATTCAAATGGAGTAGCTGACTCCGAGATGAACTACATATTTGAACTGAGATTCTGAATTATACATGCATGCTAAGATATGAGAAGAACTAAAGGACATGAAGCTGGAATGAAACTAAGTAGGGTACTAAGGAGAAACTGTTTCCCCAGTAGTTCCTCCTACTAGCTGATTGTTCCTTAAAACCTTCACTGAAACCACTTCCTTATTTCCCCCAACTTATGATCTTGACAGTCAATTTTCTCAACTGGAACCTTGTATTAAAAGAGGCTGTCATCCTCACCAACACCTCTTCACCCCCTTCATGGGTGAAACTTTTAGAGAGACCTTGCTAATTGCACTAACTTCCATGAATACCACGACATCATTCTAGCCTATCACTAAAATCATCTTATGACTCCTCTGTAGCACACCATCCTAGGATTTCTCCATCTCCCTGGTATGTCTACCTATTGCAACCATCATTTCTATCATGAGAGAACGTACACAGGGCTTAGAATAAGGAAATCGTAAGCACGAATCATCTGCAAAGTTTGAACTGCGCATATGCATGATGTAGCATGATCTTATGAGTTGTTAAGGCAAATCTAAAGGACTGAGTTCATGGAGCTGAGCATATTACAACACATGAGTCCACATACATGACGAGTTTCATGACATGAAGCTGAGATTTATGGAATCAAGGAATAAGACTGGGATCGCTGTCTGAAGTGGTTATCTATAATTCTAGGAGACTAAACATAAGAATGAGTAGAATATAGTGTTAACTAAAACACAAGAGAAAACATTTTGATAGGAAGGTTTTACATCCCAAAGCTGCTATGTTTGGAGCCCTTCTACTAGAATTCTTAGGGCTTGACTTGGCCTTTTTAACTTATCATCTCCCACTTAGCTTTAAGTCATCGTTCTCAAGTTCTTAGATCCTTTATTAAGGAAGGATAACATCACTAACTCTTGAGTTCTCATTCTCCATGAAAGCTATCACTATAGGCTTCATACTTATAACCATTTCCTACAAGTCATGAGATAATTCTCATACTAGCATGCTAAAAGGCATCTCATACCTTATACATCGGCTCCTGGGCTTACAACATGCAAGGATCAAAATGAGAAGCTCATAACATACCTGCAACTATATCTGGAGTTTTCTACCACCTGCACTACAAGTTGTGCCCTGCTGAGATGGGCGAGTTGYTGGAATGGTGGACTGAGTCTTCCMATGTCCCGCTAGAGGGAAATTCTTTATTCTATGACCCAATCGACCACATCCAAAACATCCTTCCCTATCAAGCAAACAATTACCATGGTGGCTCCTTCCATATTTCTCACAAACTGTGCGACTTGACAGGGCTGCAAAAGAGTTAGCCGGAGCTCTACCTTCACCCCGTTTGGCTGCTGGGCACTCTCTGAGTTTATGGTCTAGCTTTCCACACCAAAATAAACCGCCTGAGCCAGCCCTACATTCTCCCAAATGTTTCTTCCCACAGTTCTCGCAAGCTTGGTATGTATTCTCCCTTACTCTAGGTTTGTTTGGACTCTTGGCTACCGATGGTGCTGGGGCTGATGACCTCCTATGAGACTGGAAATGAGTTCTGCCACTCATCTTCTGTTGTTAATATCTTATATCCCTTATCCTTTCACTCTTTCATCCTTTTTCTTCTCCCTTGATCCTTCCATCTACTTTCGGACCGTAAAGCTCAGAAGGATCCCTTTTTAAGAAGTTTCGGTCCCTGGAAGTTATTATCTCTTCAGTAGGATTTGTAGGTGTGACTGCCTACTGGTTAACCTGAGTGGTCGCAGCCCGTATTAACAGTCTAAGGGCATCCTCGATCTCCGCATCCGTCACTTGCCCACTGAGAGGGTCTACTGGGGTTGGTGGGACTRATGGATTCYGGCTATTCTTTCCTCTATTAACACTCCTTCTGGGAGACATTACCTGTGAACGCRTTAAGCACGAATTAGAAGAGAGACCTTAAAGTTTGAACTCTATCACACGATGGGAATATGAAAAAAGGGGGATTTCCCTAATAACATCTCGTAGCCTCCTCTTCATAAGTGTGGTGCGTTTCACACCCATGAAAAGGACTATACTCGATGCGACTTTTAGACATTCTGAGGATACTCTAAACCTAGTGCTCTGATACCAAGTTTGTCCCGCTCCGAGTCTACACCCATGACGTAACACGGTACTTGAAGCCACAAGTGACCCCAAGTCAACCCCTGGTCTATCATTCACTAGCATTCTGAGTAAACATGCACAGCGGAACTTAAAATAATAGCATAAATATTTAAGAAAAAAAATCTGAAAGTATCAAATCTTTAAATAACACTAAATAAACTGAAAGTCATGTCTGTCTGAAAGCCATCTAATTGAGGAGTTACTGGGAACAGCCCCCAGCTAACTCTATGTTTAAATGAAGCTAATAATTGAGTGAAAGAAAGAAATTATTCCCTCGGATGATGAGGACTCACACTTCAACTGCTGAGGTGGGATACTCTGAAATGTGGCAGCTCTCTATACTGAGTTTGAGAACCCGTGGCAGTATCATGAAATGATATAGAATTAAAATATGTGTCAGTAATTTGAATTTATTGAGTATGTGAGAGAAACATAACATGAGATAAGTACTAGTAATACTGAATTGAGAAAACATGCAAGAATCAACTAAAACTGCTGAACTAAATAACTGATATAACTAGGAAGTTTTGAAAGACCCTGTCTGGTGGTCTAGGTAGTTTTAAGTCTGATTCTGATCTGAACTGAGCTAAACTTAACTGATACGACATGAAATGGCCAACTTCAATACTGAAAAATGATACAACTGGTGGAGAACTGATGTGGTCAAAAATGACCCTGACTGATGGTCATAAACATGTTCTAAGTCTGAGATACTGAGTCTAGAATAAAGGATATGAGAGTAACTACACTGACTAGTGGGAGAGGCTATAACTGACATATAACCACGTGAGCTAGACATGGAGTCCGATGTACACACCCCATCAGTATGACCCAATATACCTTTCTAGGGTATAAAGGCATGGACTGTGAAAATCACTGTCAAAAGGCGGCCGTTAGGCCAAGTAAGTAAAACTTATGGTGGCAATGTAGTTTTGGAACCTGGGTGTGCTGGATCCCCGACCCTTTTGGTGCTAAGTCCTACTCCCACTGGAATAACCCTACTACTGCTATGACGGACAAGGGGATAGCTCGATACTGGGGTCCAAGACCATACTGACCCAGGTATACTGTCAGAGAGTTCCCTGAGCGTCTTATAGGATCGTATTTAGAAACTGAGTTCTAAGACTGGTCAGAGCTGCTTAGCTGAAAGAGTCATGACCGCCTAATGGACCAAATAAATGTAATCTGAGTCTGAGTCTGATAACTGAGAGGCACCGTTGACACCTCGAAAAGAATACTAGAGTCAAACTAATCAACTGACAATTTCTTACTGAAACTAAGACTTATAGAGTTCTTACTAAAACTGAACTGACAATAATTGAGTTGAGACTCACTTCTACTAACAATACGGGGATTCCCCTAATAGAAACTCAAACTAAGACTCAATATTTCAACACTGGAAMAGAGTTCAAGACTTTCTAGCCCATTGGTTATTGCTAAATTTCTTTCATCTCACAATACTAATTATTTTTTATATCACAAACTGGAGGAAAATAGTTATAATAATCATATGATAACATTCCACATGAAATAAATGAGGTCTATCAAGAAATTGCTTAATATTCGAAAAGTCTGTAAGGCTAGAATTAACTTTTGTGAAGATAAGCACAAAATAAATCATGAACTGATGAAAGCCATAACTAAAATAATAGCAAACATTATTCTAGGTGGATTCAAGGAAAAATTTCAGGAATTCTATCAATATATCGAAAAGTCAAGGCTAGGATTGAAAATTTACTGAGAGAGGGTTTCTGGGGGACGCAAGGGGAGAATAATCTCCTTGTTGAATTCTCTCATACCTGGTTGAAGGATCTCTCTAAAGATCTTGAAGCTGCTGCACCTTGGAGAGGAACCCTAATTCTTGAGCCTTGAGAGAAGAAGGGAGAAGAAGAACTTATGATGGTTGTGAGAAGAGTGAGGGGTTATACTAGGAAAACTCCTTTAATTCGACTCAAAATAAGCCTATAATGACCTAGCTTACGAGTTAGAAGCATAGAAAATTACAAAAATAACCCTGGGAAAAAGTCCTCAAAAATCTATATGTCTGGTGCCACGGGTTGTACCATGACTCGTGGTGGCTTCCTACGGGT
>JACEIK010003334.1:23570-51004 GCA_018107945.1 Datura stramonium | reverse complement strand
TTCATGGCTAACTCTACAAGGTCTGCGGAGGTGACTTTATGCAATACTGTGATCAGGCAACTTCTATACACCAGCCTAGCTACAACGGAATCACTAACGGGAGTAGAGACTGAGAATGGTTCTGACAGAATTTTGGGACTAACTCTTAAGCTACTATCAATATAAGGTGTCACAAAAGACAAGGTAGCCCCTAGATCTAACAAAGCATAAGCATCAAAGTGAAAACACTCATAACATACCAGTAACCACATCCAGTGAAGTCTCCTACTCCTGACGGGTCGCAAGGGCATGGAACCTATTCTAGCGCTAGCTGCTAGCCATACTAGTCGAAGCGCCCTGCTAGGAGGGATGTGTTGTTGGAGTAGCTGAATTAGCGGCTGGTATACGGGCTACACTGCCCCCTGATCTGACCGAAGGGAAATCTCTGAGTCTGTGTCCAAGTTTTCCACACCCGAAACAAGCGTCTGAGCCAATTAGGGACCTCCCCGGGTGATTCTTGCCGCACCTTACACAGGCTGGGAAGGTGCACTCTATCTGCATGCTACCCTGACCCTTCAAATCTGAAGCCCTACTTCTCCGATCCCATCATGATCTAGATGGTGCAGTAGCTGATGATTGTTCTGTAGAAAAAGACCTGTGATGAGACTACTGGCACTGTCCCACCCCTGATCTAGGCTAAGAAATCCCATAATTGTCTGTCCTGGCCCTCTTGGATTCCCTCTTCCTCTGACACACCATCTCCATCTGCTGAGCATGTAACACTATGCGCGAAGAATCTATGTCTCGATGCAGCATGGCAATCCTATAGTCCTTATCCAAGTAGTCCACCACTCTATGCACAAATCGGCTTACCCAAGCCCTCTGGTCTGCCACTAACTCTGGTGCATACTTGGATAAACGGTTGAACTCCAAATCGTACTCCTGAACTGACATGTGACCCTTCTTTATATTTGCAAACTCGAATGCCTTCACCCTCATCTCACGAGGGAAGAACTGATCCAAAAAAAGCTGCATGAAACTCTTCCCAATCAACAGGGCCTGCTCCCACTGCCCTACTATCTTTAAACCAAGTATGTGCAACCCCTTTCACCTAATAAGAGGCCAAATCAACGCACTCCCCATTTGTCAACCCTATGACTTGGGTGATCTTTAGAATCTTATCGATGAATTCATGCGGGTCCTCATCTACTTTTGACCTGTGGGTTCGTTCTATAGAAATCCTTGACTCGAGCTGCCACTGCATTTCCATTTTTTGGAACATGCGCAACTGCCTACTGATTGACCTAAGCAGTCAAGGCCTGTGCGAGCATCTGGATAGCTGCCCGAAACTCATCATGGGCAACCGGCTCCAGTGCGTAGTGCTCCTGGACTGGTGGAGCCTGCTGGTGCCTATTTCCGTTGCCATCCTCATGGCCGTCTCCATTCCTATTCCTACTACCATTTACTTTGTGGGGAACCATGATTTTGCAATCGTGAATAGCACGAATTAGAAAGATAGGGAGAAATTTCATCACACGACATAGATCATGAAATAAGGGAACATTTCCTAAACGTATCGTAGACTCTTCGTCATAAGTGTGGCGCACTCACACCAATGAAAAATACTCTAATTAATGCAGCTTTAAGACACCATAGGACACTTCAAACCTATGGCTCTGTTACCAAGTTTGTCATGACCCGAACGTAGACCCAGATCGTAACATGGGATAAGGAGCCCCGAGAGACTCCAGGTCGACCCATGGAATGAACATACATGTAACTCAATATCAATAAAGCGGAATACTTAGCATAACGACATAGCGGAAGCATAAACATAACATAACATGGTAAGAGGAACGTACTACATACATAAAGCCTGAATACTACATATAGTCTTAAATCCTCTAACATATCCGATGCGTTGATGGGACAACATCCCCAACTAACTTGGCAAGTCAAGAAAACAGAACATGAGAAAATAACTAATATCAAATTGGTCCTCAGAGAATGAGGACTTACCAAAGATCTGTATGCTAAACTCCGAGATGAACTACTGACGATGCTGGATCTGAAGATCAAAGCCTGTATCATGAAGTGATACATAATAGAGTAAGCAGTCAGTATGTGGAATGTACCGAGTATGTAAGTTAAGTAAAAATGAAAATTTAAAATAATACATAAAAACTCATAAGAGATCATAAGAGTGGGACAATATGCTCATATCATAAATATCATAAGATAACATAAGGCTCAAGGTTTTTAAATCATTCGTAATCCATTCATTACCATAGACATAAAAGAAACTTTATAAATCCTCACTTGAGCCAAAATAACATGAACATAATAATACATAAAACATGCGGAACAATGGGAGATTCTTATAACTAACATACCCCATATGAGAACACATGGAGCCCGACCTGTAAATCCCTAATCGGGAGGGTGTTCGTACCTTGCCAAGGGTAGAACCATGAAGGGCGTAATATCACACATGAAAGGGGCCCATTTGGGCAAAGGGGATAGTCTCAAGGGAGGTCTCATCATGTCCTACGGTGGCATGTAGTTTTGAGATTCGGGGCAAAACCTAGGCCCCGAACCTACTTGGTGTTAAATACTACTCCCAAAACATATATAGTACTCATAGTTTAAAATTCATGAGATTCATGGGCTTTAAATCATGATAATCATAAGCATGCTTGTAAATACGTAAACTAGCCATGAGAGTAAGGCCCGTGAGTTGACCAAAATCATAAATAGTAAATCATGAGATTCATTCATACTTGTAAATCATGTCTATGCTTATTAAATAATAAATTCATATTGCGCATTTGGATAATTCCATATCATAACTCTTAAATCATGATGGATTTATGAACATCAACAATAGAGGTAAAGATCATAACTCGATTCATCATAGAACATGCATAAGTAGGCATAAGTTAAAAGAAATTGATAGCAATAAATTTATAATCGAATTAGTTGTAAAATCTGATCATGTTTCATAAAATACGGTGTAAAACATGAGAAGTAATAACCCATGGAAAGATCATTAGAATTCCATAAGATTTATGATAAAACCTCATAATATTCTTAAACAAAACTTCATGAATTAGGAAAGATTGGACATGGGTGTGAACGAAAAAATCCACTCATAACCCTACATACCTGATTATAGCTGATTCTTAAACTTTCCTGATTGCCCAAGAAGAATTTGAGAAGAACTGGAAGGGCTTAGGCTTGATCTCCTCTTCTAACCTTCTATCTTTGCATGAATGAATTAAAATGGCCTAAAATTAACTTAACCCTCTTCAAAGTCATCATTCATAACTTAAAACAACATAGTTTAGTCCTTAGGATTTTAAGAATTATGGAAAAGCCCTTACTAAATTCGCAAAAAATAACTGCCAGTCAGTCCCCACTAGGGACATGATGACTCGTCGCCTCTGGCCACGACTCGTGGCATCGTCCGTTAAGTACACTTATTATCAAGTCATCTAGACTCGTCACGGGTGACTTCACAATTTGTTACTAGTGACCACAACTTGTGGTCATCACTCGTCATGTGCACTGCCTGGGACTTTTATTTTTCTTCATCATGCTACTCAAGACCCTCCTCACAAATCATGGTGACTGACCACAACTAGTGGGGTCCTTCCGTTAGGTACACTGCCTTCTTCATTTTCATTCTTAATCATCACTTCCCACAACAAACCTAGCGAGTCGTGGGGCCTGACCACGACTCATGGTCTCACCCGTGGGGATCCAAATTCCCAAATTTCAACTCATCTCCTGAGCCTCACCATAACTCACATCACAACTCATGGTCTACTCCCACGGGTCACCTCACGACCCATTTTATGTCCTGATGCCAGTTTTAAGTTTTTCTCTATTTTAACTCCCAGGTCTTATATTAGGGATTCCAGGGTATAACAGATACAAAGTTTTCATGACTCAAGTTTACACCATGAACGCGACATGGTACTTAGGATCAGAAGTTACCCTAACCAAACCCATGGCAACGCATAATATTTTAAGACTAATCTACTATAAGATAATATTAAGCGGAAGCTATTAAAAATAGTAACCAAATACTGAATACATAAGAGCGTCTGATAATTTCTAATATTTGATCAAATATTGAAATTCAAGATGAGACTAACATATTCTGTTGGAAAGCCTTCTAAAAGAATTAATGAGTTACTGGGACAAACCTCCAACTAACTCTATTGTCTGAGGATTACTGAAAATTACAAGTACTAAAGATGAAAACACCAGTCGTCGAAAGATGAGGACTCACCAATCGAACTCTGTTGTACTAAGTCCTAAAGAGAAGCTAACCTCGCTGCTGAGCCTGAGAATCGGAGCCTATAGCATAAATCTATATAACATAGAAAGCATGCATCAGTATATTGAATGTACTGTGTATGCGATGTCAAGAAATTTTTGAACATAATCATGATGAGAGAATATTATAAATAAACATACTAAAATATATAAAGTGATCCTGTCCATAATGTTATACCCTGAAAGCCCAAATATCAAAACCGGAAGTTAGAACGGAGAAAACTTAAAAACCAGCATCAAGCACAATACGGGTCATCAGGTGACCCGTGGGAATAGCCCATGAGTCATGATGTGACTAGTTGTGAGGCCCTAGGTGTTGAGTTTGAAATTTGGAAATTGGATCCCCACGGACGTGACTGAGAGTCTTGGTCAGGTCCCACGACTCGTTAGGTTAGTCATGGGCAGCAATGGGTGAGAAAAATGAAAGAAATAGGCAGTGTACCTAACGAAAGGACCCCACGAGATGTGGTCAGTCCCCATGATTCATGGAATGAGTCGTGACCAAGTAGGGTCAAGTTTTATTGAGGCTAAGGAAATGTACATGACGAGTGGTGACCACGAGTCGTGGTCACCACGTAACGAGTGGTTAAGTCTCCCATTATGAGCCCAAAAGACCTGATAAGCAGTGAACCAAATGAATGATGCCACGAGTTTTGGCCCTTGATGATGAGTCATTAGGTCCCTCGTGGGGACCATCTAGCGGTTATTTTCTACCATTTTAGTAAGGACTTTTTCATAATACCAAAATCCTAAGGCCTAAACTATGTCGTTTTGACTTATGAATGATTACTTTTAAAGGGGTGAAGTTCATTTTAGGCCATTTCATGCATGCAAAGGTAAAAAGCTAGAGAGGGTGATCAAGCTTATTGTTTTTCAAATTCTCTTCAATCTCTTCATGGGCTATCAAAGAAGTGTAAAAATCAGCCTCAATCAGGTATGTAGGGTTATAAGTGGGTGAATATTTTCACACCCATGCCCGATCTCTTTCAATTCATGAAATTTCCTATCTAAATTCTATGGGATTTTTACCCAATGCATGAAATTTTGATTTCTCTACATGGGCTTGATCTAATTGAGTTACTATTATTGAATTACATATTATTGGCAACTTTTATATTGTTTTTCGTTAAAAATCATGTTTCAAGCTTTACAAATTAAAATTCCCATTTATGAAAAGTTCATCAAAGTCAAGGTTTATGATGAATGTTCATGTATGATGAATTATTGATGATGAAGAGTATGTTTTCAAGTAACCCATGTTTATAATCATGTTTTCAAATGAATTTAGCATTTTCAAGCATGTTAAAGTATTGGGTAATGTCCACATGTTCAAGAATGATTTACGATTTATGTAATGGATCTCATGATTTATCGATTTATGATTTTGGCATACTAAAGGGCTTTGATTCTTAGCTAATCATGTATTTTAATGGGGATCAATGATGATAATGTTTTTTTCCATGAATCTCAATGAATGATGTTATTGATTTACATACGAGCCTAATGTGCATGTTTTTTGGAGCAGTGTCTAGCATTGAGCACCCCAGCGTTCAAAGGACTACGTCGGTGTCTCATAAGTATGTGCCACCGTAGGTTTCTATTGATACATTATAATGTTAATGATTCCTTCTTTCGTGATATCACATAATGCATGTCCTTCGCCTAGCAAGCCAGGGGCGACTCTGTCCACTTGAGTGAGATAGTTGGGGCATCATATACAGATCTACCATGATGGTATCGGTTATGACGAGTCCTCCCATTATTCCACATGTTTTATGCATTGTTATGTTCATGTTATTTTGGCTCAAGTGATGATTTCATAAAGTTTCCCTTATGACTATGATAAGGAGTGGATTATGAACGATTGAAAACCTTCAGCCTTATGTTATGTTATTATATTTATGTTACGAGCATGTTATCCCACTCTTATGATCATTTATGAGCTTTTATGTATTTTTAAATGTCCATGTTACTTACCTTGCATACTCGGTACATTCCACGTACTAACCACATACTCTATGTTGTATCGTTTTATGATACAGGCTCCAATCTTCAGATTCAGCACCGTCATTAGCTTGTCTCGGAGTTTAGCATCCAGCTTGTTGGTGATTCCTAATTTTTCGAGGGCCGTTTGTTTATGACATTGATGTTTCTTTTAGTTTTTACACTTTGCCGGGTTAGTTGGGGATGTTGTCCCATCAACCCATCAGATACGTTAGAGGCTTTCAGACTATATGTAGTACTCAACTGTTATGTATGTAGTACGTTCCACTTAATATGTTATGTTATGTTTATGCTTCTTATTTGTTGATATGTTAAGTATTCCTCTTTAATGATATCGAGTTAGATGAATGTTCAAGCCATGGGTCAACTTGGAGTCTCTTGGGGCTCCTTGTCCCGTGTTACGATCTGAGTCTACGTTCAGGTTGTGACAAACTTAGTATCAGAGCAATAGATTTGAAGTGTCCTAGGGTGTCTAAAAGACGCATTAAGTAGAGTCTTTTTTGTGTGTGTGAGGTGTGCCACACTTATGATGAAGAGGCTATGAGACATTTAGGAAATGTTGTCTTCTTGCATGATCTATGTCATGTGATGAAAAGTTTCCCTATCCTTCTAACTCATGCTATTCATGAATGCAGAATCATGGTTCCCCGAAGAATTAATGGTAGGAGGAATGGAAACGGAGATGGCCACGGGATGGAAAAAGTAACGGGCACCAGCAGACCCTACCAGATCAGGAGCACCAGGAACCGGAGCCAGTTGCCCATGCTGAGTTTAAGGCCGCTATTCAGATGCTAGCACAGGCCTTGACCGCTCAGGTCAATCAACAGGAAACTGCGCATGTTTATAAAATGGCAATGCAGCGGCGGCTCTAGTCAAGTATTTCTTGAGAATAAACCCGCTAGAGTTCCTTGGGTTAAAAGTAGATGAGTACCCGCATGAGTTCATTGATGAGATTGTGAAGATCACCCAAGTCATGGGGGTGAATGGGGTCGAATGTGCGAAGTTGGCCTCATATCAATTGAAAGGGGTCACACATATCTGGTTTCGGCAATGTAGAGATAGTAGGGCCGCCACGGCAGCCCCTGTCTCTTGGGAGGAGTTCCATACGACATTTCTTGATCGATTTTTCCCTCGGAGATGAGGGATTTGAAGGAAGTGGAATTCGTGAATCTTAAGAAGGGGAGGATGATGGTACAGGAGTATGCTCTCGAGTTTACTCGCTTGTCAAAGTATGCCCTAGAGTTAGTGGAGGATTAGAGGGCACGGGTGACCAGGTTTGTTCATGGCATGGCGGGCTTTTTTGACAAAGATTGCAGGACTGCTATGCTCCACCAGGACATGGATTTCCCTCCTATAGTTTTGTATGCCCAATAGATGGAGGTCGCTCAAACGAGGGAGAGAGAGGCTAAAAGGGCCCGGACAGATAGCCATGGGTTTACTCATCAGAGATTCGATGGTGGTCACCGCCCTCAGTTTCAACAGAGGTAACTAGCTCCAGCACCATCATCAACTAGCGTTCCATCCAGATCCAAGGGTTATCAGAGGAGCAGGGCTTAAGGATTGAGGAACCAGAGGAGCATGCGGGTAGAGCGCACTTTTCCAGCCTGCGAAAAGTGCGGTAAGAGTCATGCTGGGGAATGCTTACTCGGCTCAAATATTTGCTATGGATATAGTAGATCTGGCCACATGTGTCGAGCGTGTCCATTTGATAGACAGGATGATGATAAAGGTTGTGCGCAAACTACCAGGTCAGTAGCAGCTCCAGCACGTTCTGCTCCGCAGGGGCATCTATTAATGGGGGTGGCGGATGATGAGCCCGCAAGTGTACGGGTCGTACAAGTAATAAAGTGGCTCTTTTGAAGAACCGGATTGTCGAACCCACTGGAATAGGAATACGGGGTGAAACCTTTCAAATGTTAATTTACTACAACTATAGCAGTGAAGACAACAGAGTAACGAAAAATAGTTTGTTTTTGAGAATATNTTCCAGTAGTACGTGAGCCACAAATTTCAATCAAAAATCCCTTTATCAGCTAAGAGATTGTCTTCAGCTAAAAGAGAAAATAATGATGTGATGTGTACTTGGCTTTTCTCTCAAACTATCTATCTTCTTTCTCTCTCTTTTTCTTTTGCAGAGTACTTCTCTTTCTATTTATACCCTGAAAAGTAGGGTACTTTTTCTTTCTTTTTAAGCAATGGATAATTATACCCTTAAAAGCATCATTCTAAAATCGGCAAGGTACCGACGACTCGTTACCTGACCCAATGAGTCGTCACTTCCCTCGTGGTCCACCAAAAACTTGACCTCAACTCACTGAACTGCTATCGTAACAATGGACTCAATGACTCGTTACCTCACTTCATGAATCGTGATGTGAGTCGTTACCCCTATGCTCTGGGAAGGAACATTCATAGTCTGCTTGACACGAGTCCTACCATGATTCGTAGGGTCACCTAATGGGTAGTACCACAACTTGTTCTCAGGAAAATTTTCCACTTCCAATTGAATTATTTCCTTAAGTCTGGGGTCTGATCTTGAAAATTCTTGGGGTGTTACAATATATCCCCCTTGGAAATATTCGTCCTTGAATGTAGGTAAAACATACTGAAAGGATAGGGATGGAACTGAAAGCCCAAATAATGAGCACCCGAAACTGAGAACTGACAGAGTAACTGAGCTGAAAGGCTAGGGAAAGAGTTGCAATCCTGAGAACTAAATGCTAAGGCTGACTGCCAATAGAGTATCTGACTCCCAGCTGAACTACATATCTGAACTAAGTTTCTGAATCGTATATGCATGCTAAGATATGAGAAAAATAACTAAAGGACATGAAGATGACATGGAACTAAGTAGGGTACTAAGAATAAACTGTTCCCCTCAAGCTGGAACTGGGCGGTTAGGGACGGAATTGTAAATCCCATAAATGCTTTCTGATATCTGAATAGGTGGCCTTATCTGAATTTGGTTTCCCAAGAAGTTCCTCCTACTAGCTGAGTGTTCCTTAAAACCTTCACTAAAAAACCTCTTTATTTCCCCAACTTACTATCTTGACGGTTAAAAATCTCAACTGGAACCTCGTTTTAAAAGAGACTGTCATCCTCACCAACACCTCATCACCCCTTTTCAGGGTAAAATCTTTAGAGACACCATGCTAGCTACAATAACATCCCTGAATACCACCACACCATTCAAGCCTATCACTAAAATCATCTTACGACTCCTCTGCAGCATATACCATCCAAGAATTTCCCTATCTCCCTTATAGGACTAACAACTGCATCTCATGAACTTCTGCATATGAGCATATAAGGTATAAATAGAAAGTTATTCTGAGTATATCTATTACAACAATCATTCCTTATATAGGTTAACGTACACATGGCTTAGAGTAAGGAAATCATAAGCACGAATCATTTAAGGAGCCTACTTTGAGCATACACATGATGTAGCATGATCTGCTGAACCATTAAGGAGAGTCCAAGGGACTGGGTTCTTAGAGATGAACATATTTTGAGACATGAGTCTGTACATTACTAGTTTTCATGACATGAAGCTGAGACTTTCGGAACCATGGAGCAAGACCGAGATCGCTATCTGAAACGGTTATCTATAATTCTAGGAGTCTGAACATAAGCATAAGTAGAATGTAGCATCCACTTAAACACAAGAGAAAATAGTTGAACAGGAACATCCCATAGCTGTTATTTCTGGAGCCCTCCTACTAAAACACTTAGGGCTTGACTTGGCCTTCTCAACTTATCATCTCCCCCTTAGTTTAAAGTCACAATTCTCAAGCTCTTAGATCCTTTCTTAAGTCTAGGTTAACATCATTAACTCTTTACTTCTCACTCACCTCAAAAGCTATCACTAAAGGCTTCACCCCTATAGCCATTTCATATAAGCCACGGGATAATTCTCATACTGGAATTCTAAAGGCATATCATACCTCATATTGTGGATCCTAGGCCTAACAACATGCAAGGATCAACATAAAAAGTTCATAACATACCTGCAAATATATCTAGAGTTGTCTTCCATCTGCACTAAATGTTGGGCCATGCTGATATGGGCGAGCTGCTAGAGCTGCTGGAATGGTTGGCTGAGTCTTCCCACATCCAGAAAAAGGGAAATTCTTTATTCTATAGCCCAATCTACCACATCCAAAACATCCTTTCTTACCGAGAAAATAGTTACTGGGGTGGCTCCTTCCACATTTCTCGCAAGTTGGGCGACCTGACAAGGCTGCAGAAAAGGTAGATGAGGCTCTAGCTTTGCCCCGTTTGGCTGTTGGACAATCTCTTTATTTATGGCCCAACTTTCCACACCAAAAACAACCACTTAAACCAGCCATGCATTCTCCCAAACGGTTCTTCCCATAATTCCTTCAAGTTGGGTATATAATCTCCCTTACTCTGGGTTTGGTTGGAGCACTGACTTTCAGTGGATCTAGGGTTGATGATCTTGGATGGGACTGGAAAAAAGGTCCACTACTCATCCTCTATTGGGAAAACCCTGAGTCCCCTGTCCTTACTCTCTTTCTCCCCTTTTCTTTTCCCTTGAACTTTCCATCCGCTTTTGGACCGTGAAACTCAGGTGGACTCCTTTTTGTGATGTTTTGAACCCTAATAGCTATCATCTATTTTGTAAGGTTCCCAGGTGCATCTACCTACTGGTTAAGCTGAGTAGTCATGGCCCGTATTAACACTCTAAGGACAGCCCCGAGCTCCGCATCCATCACTTGCCCACTAAGGGGGCCTACTGGAGTTGGTGAGGTTGGTGGATTCCCGTTATTTTTCCCTCTTCCACTATGTATTTTGGGAAGCATTGTCTGTGAACACATAAAGCATGAGTTATAAGAGAAACTTTAGAGTTTACACTATCGCACGATAAGAATAATGAAAGAAGGGAATTTTTCTAAAAACGTCTTGTAGCCTCCCTCTCATAAGTGTGGCACGCTTCACACTCATAAAAAGGACTCTACTTGACGCGGCTTTCAGACATCCTAGGACACTCTAAACCTAGTACTCTGATATCAAGTTTGTCACAACCTGAGTCTATACCCTAGAAGAGACACGGTACTTGGAGTCACAAGTAACCCCAAGTCGACCCATGGTCTATCATAACACTGGTAATCTGAGTAATATCATAGAGGAAGATTTAAAAATAATTTTAAAAAATATTTATGAATCATAAAGCTTTATACAGCTGAAAACAAAACTAAGAATCTAGATCTGTGTCTGAAAGCAATCTACATCTGATGAGTTGTTGGGACAAGCCCTCAGCTAACTCTAAGTCTAACTGAAAGAAAAATAACTAAAGGAAAATAAACATCATCCTCGAATGATGAGGACTTACCACTTGCGCATCTGATAACTCCTGGAGAAGATCAGCTAACGGTGCTGATACTAAGAACCTGCAACTATTTCATAAAAAGATACAGCATAAAAGGTATGCATCAGTACTTTGAATGTACTAAGTAAGTGGGAGAAAACATAACACAGAGAATTACTAACTGAACTTTAGTGACATGCAATGACAACCTGAAATGGTAAAACTAAATAAACTGAAATATATTGAGATGGTCAAAATGACCCTATCTGATGGTCAAAGACATGCCATAAATCTGAGATACTGAATCTGAACTAACTGTGCTGAACTGAGTAAACTGAAATGATTACTCCAAATAACCGTCTAAAGAACTAACTGAAACTGATAACTAAAAACTGATGACTGATATCTGGGAGGTACCACTAGCACCTCATGAATAAACTATAGCCAAACTGATAACTGATAACTGAAATTAAGACTGGGGAGGTATTACTGACACTCCAAATAAACTAGTTATAGCCATACTGATAACTGACCTTTCTGTAAAACTCTAAGTGTTTTGAGTGTTGACTGAGACTCTGAGGCTGAATATACCAAGATATTAACTTCTACTCAAGGATATTTATTAATCAGTCATAAATCGAACAAAATCTAACATATCAGCATAACATTTCTGCTTGAGTCCATATCATGCAAGTTCTACCCTAATTTATGATAAGGACTAAGACTAAGGAACTTTCAGCTAACCATAAGCCTGAGAGTCTAGGGAATTCATAGACATTCTTTTTCTTACTCAATTCATAGAATCATAAACCAAGGGCGTAATATATGTTATGGATTCCATATTCATGCAAACTCATAGATGCAAATCATACTTTAAACATATATAGTGAAATCATGTGCATACTTCATAAGAGCCATAACTTGAAAATAGTGCTATGAATAGCAAAATTCTAGAAAAAATCCTACTATTATTTCACATACCTAAATCGTGATTTTGGGAGAAATTTCATAACATACATTGCTTCTTATCATGAGGGTCTTGAAATCAATGGAAGACACGTAAGGGGTCATGCTTAGATTGAGATCTTAAGGCATACTTTTCTAAAATAAGTAACTAGGGTTTAAACCTGAAACTCGGGACACAAGGACGAAAGGAGATCCTTTTTTAAGTCCCATATACCTAGTTGAAGAATCTCTCTAAAGATCTTGAATCTACTGAACCTTGGAGAGGAACCCTAGTTCTTGAGACTTGAGAGAAAAAGAGAGAAGAAGGATTTGTGAGTGCTTTAGGATGGAATGAGGGGTTAGGCTAGATATTCCCCTTAAAACTGTCCCGCCTGATCCCCAAACGATGTAGTTTAGTCTTGAGGAGCTTAGGAAATTACAAAAATGCCCTAGAATATTTGCAGAAAAAAGGACCCTTCCAGTCCTCACGAGGGACTCCATGATTCATGGGGTCAGGGACGACTCGTGGTGCCAAGTTGTGAAGTGTACTAGATATTTTCTTCAAATTCAACATCTTGCCAATGACTCACTTAACGAGTCGTGAGCTACTCCACGACTTGTGACTCCCTTCGTTACCACTAAAACCAATTTCTACTTCTTCGCCCCACGACCAGACATGACGACTCATTACTTGACCCAATGACTCGTCCTTTAATCCTTCGTCACCACTACCTCAGGTGATATACTTTCTAATATTCTTCCAACGACTGGTATAATGAGTCGTTTCCTGTTTAAACGGCTCGTCGGGTCATCTGTTGCCACTGATCCATACATGCATTTTTTTCTATACTTCCATTTGACGACTCCTCAAGAAGACTCATTACCTAACCCAACGAGTCGTCACTTCCCTCGTGGTCCACCATAAACTTGATCCCAACTTACTAAACTACTGTCGTAATGGTGGACTCCATGACTTGTTACCTCACTTCATGAGTCGTAATGTGAGTCGTTACCCCTATGCTCTGAGAAGGAACATTCACTTTCTCCTTGTCACGATTCTTACCACGACTCATAGGGTCACCTTACGGGTCATACCACGACTTGTTCTGAGTCAAATTTTCCACTTCCAACCGAATTCTTTCTTTTTGTATGGGGTCTGATCTTAAAAACTTTTAGGGTGTTAACACATTAAACATGAGATTTTCATCATAAATTTAAGTATAATGACCTAAGGTTTTTAAAACAATATCATAAAGATTATCATGTTTGAAATCATAAGTAAAACTCATAAACTGATCAATAGGACAAAAATACTATAAGTCATGGTATCATAAAATATAAACATAAAGAAATGTTGATACTTGTAGAATAATTTGAGATTCTTATAACTGACATACTGTAATGCCCCAGAAACTCTAAGACCATACCTAGGAGTTGAAACGGAGAAAATAGGATTTTCTGCATCAGGTCACAGAACGAGTCGTCCTGTGACCTGTGGGGTAGGCCACGAGTCGTGCAGTGACTCGTGGGGAAGGGTCCGGGATTAATTTAAAAAATTTGAAAAAAATATGATGACCACGGGCGTGACCACGAGTCGTGATGTGATTCATGGTCAAGAGCAAATTGGAGAGCAGGGAAGAGTTAGGCAGACTAGGGCTTCACTTATTGCAGCGATTCAAGTTTTCTTCTCCAAGTAATTTGTAGCCAAGTATGTGGGAATTCAACAAGGGGATAGTTCTTCCCTTGTGTCCCCAAAATCCCTCCTAGTTTCTCTATGACTTCTAGCCCTGAGCTTTCGAATGTGAAGGGAATATATGTTAGATTTCTTTGAATCCATGTAGAATATTATCCATATTTATTTTAGATATGATTCCATCATTTCATGACCATATTGATGTTGTTCCCGTAAAGTGAATTCTAGCCCTGAGCTTTCGCATATGGATGAATTATATGCCAGATTCTGTTACAGCTTGTGGAATATGATTTAGGTTGATTGTGGGATATTCTCCATTATCTAGATATCGTATAAATTCTCTTTCTTATAAGGATGACTTTAGCCCTAATGTTGAATGAGATCACCTAGAATTTTGCCTGTTGGGTTAGTCTTCCTTGTTGCTTGATTCTATCAATGTTGTGGATTCCAATTTTTTAGTATGAATTGAAATGTCAGTTAGTTGCATGATAGTTCAGTTTCAGTTAAAATGTTAGAATCCTCAGTGTCATCTAGAATTGTCAACTGGCTAGTTTGACTACAGTATTTTTGTGAGGTGTTAGTGGTGCCTCTTAGTTATCAAAACTAGACTCAGTATTAGATTTTGGTAGTTCTTTAGGCGGTCATCACACTTCAGTTAAGCAGCTCTGACCAGCCTTAGGACCCCAGCTTCAGATTATAGTTTGTTCTTTAGACGGTTACGACGCTTTCAGATACTCTAACCAGTCTTAGAACCCAGTTACATAATGAGGTCCGTTAAGACTCTCAGGGTACTTTCAGATAGGTATTCCTGACTAGTATTGGGCCCCAAATCAAAACTATCAGCTTAGTAGTTAGTCTAGGACTATCCAGTGGGAGTAGGACTTAGCACCGAGCAGACCAGGGTTCCAACGCACCCAGGTTCCCAGAACTACGTTTCCACCATAGGATATATTTTACTAGCCTCATGGCCCCAGATTTGTGATCACCCTATTCATGCCTCTATATGTTGGAAAGATATATTGGGTCCTACCTATGGGGTGTATACATCAGACTCCACATCTAGCTCACCTGGTTATATGTCGATTATAGACTCTCCCACTAGTCAGCTCAGTTCAATCTCAATTTAGTCAGTTTAGTTTTAGTTTTCTCAGTTCAGCACAGTTAGTTCAGACTCATAAATCTCAGATTTAGGGCATGTCTTTGACCATCAGATAGGGTCATCTTGACCATCTCAGTATATTTCAGTTATTTTAGTTGAGTATATCAATTGGTCATTGCATGTCATTTCAGTTTAGTTATTTATATCCAGTATGATGTTTTCTCTTGCTTACTCAGTACATTCAAAGTACTGACGCATACCTTTTATGTTGTATCATTTTATGCTACAGCTGCAGGTTCTCAAGCTCAGTGCCGTTAGTAGATTTACTCTAGTGATATTAGCAGCAGCAACGATATTCGATTTACTTCAATTTATTTTCTTTTAGTCAGACTTTAGAGTTAGTTGGGGGCTTGTCCCAGCAACTCATCATTAGTAGATGGCTTTCAGACAAAATTTTAGATTTTTAATATTGATTTTCTTTCAGATGTATGAACTTATTATTAAATCAGTTTCTTGAATATCTCTATTATTTAAAGCTTCCTCTATGTTTCACTCAAAATTTCCTGTGTTATGATAGACCATAGGTTGACTTGGGGTTAGTTTTGATCCTAAGTACCATGTCTCGTCCAGGGTGTAGACTCGGGGCATGACAAACTTGGTATTAGAGCACTAGGTTTAAAGTATCCTCGGATGTCTTAAAGTTGCATCGAGTAGAGTCCTTTTCATGGGTGCGAAGCATGTCACACTTATGACGGGGAGGCTACGAGATGTTTTTAGGAAAACTCCATTTTGTTCATACTCTTTATCGTGAGTTGAAATTCAATTCTAGAATCATTCTCCTAACTTGTGCTCTATTTATTTTCAGTGTGAATCATGCCTCCACGATGTGGTAACGGAAGAAGGCCCGGTAACGTCACCGACCCATCACACCAGCTCCATCAGCCCCTCGGGATGACTCAGTGTCCACTACAGAGTTCAGGGAGGCTATCCAGCTGCTCGCTCAGACAGTTACCAATTAGGTAAACTAGCAGGTGGTTCTGATCAACAATAATGGGTCTGCAGCAGCTGCTCGAGTGCGGGACTTCACTTAGATGAACCCTCCATTTTTCCATGGATCTAAGGTGGGAGAGGACCCACAGGAGTTCGTGGATGAGATTAAGAAGATCACCCGCATTATGGGTGTTAGCTCCACCGAGAGTGCCAACCTGGCTGCCTATCAGCTGAAAGGGGTATCCCAGGTCTGGTACGAACTGTGGAAGGAGGGGAGGCCATCGGGAGCAGGACCGGTGGAATGGGAGGAGTTTACTATAGCCTTCCTAGACAGATTCTTCCCTCGGGAGCTCAGGGAGGCAAAAATGGCAGAGTTCATGAATCTGAAAGGGGGAAATCGAATGGTGGAGGAGTATGCACTGGAGTTCACCGGACTGTCTAAATATGCTCCAAAGATAGTAGCCGAGCTAAGGGTCGTATGCTGAAATTTGTTAATGGAGTGTCGAACTTGGTCCTCAAGGAATGCAGGAAACCCATGATGATTAAGGATATTGGCCTCTCCAACCATATTGTTCATGACCAGCAGATTGAGGTAGAAAAGCTAAAGGACATGGAGCGGAAGAACAAGCTGGCAAGGACTGGCCAATCAGATTATGGCCACCAGAGGTCTGGCCGTAGTAGCTTCCCACAACAATAGTAGCAACAGAGGGCTCCAACACCCAGCTCAGCCAGTACCCCTACCTTTCGGTCCCGCTAGGATCGGAGGGGTGCAACATCTGGCTCTCAGTCCCAGAGCTACAATGCCAAAAACAGGTATCCATTTTGCCCAAGTGTGGCAAGAATCACCCAGAGGACTGCCTTCAGGACCGAGAGGATTGCTTTGGTTGTGGACGACTATGCCACTGAATTAGAGAGTGCCCATCAGTAGGACAGGGAAGGGCACAATCCACCACTTCAGCAGCTTCAACAGGCCAATACTTCAGGAGATGGCAGTCAGTGCTAAAACAATTTTTATGCCTTGTCCTCTCATTAGGATCAAGAGAGCTCACCTGACGTGGTCATGGGTATGTTACGTCTTTTCCACCTAGATATATATGCCCTACTAGATCCAGGAGCCACACTATCATTCATGACTCCCTACATAGCTGTCTAATTTAATATCAGTCCAGAGGTCCTCTCAAAACAGTTTTCAGTCTCCACCCCAATTGGCAAGGTAGTTAGAGCCAGCCGGGTGTATAAAACCTGCCCAGTCTCAGTCTTCAATAAGTTCATTCCAACTGATCTTGTAGAGTTAGACATGGTCGTTTTGACCTCATCCTTGGCATGGATTGGTTATACTCTAGTTATGCCTCGGTCAATTGCAGAACTAGAGTTAGTTAAATTTCAGTTTCCTAATGAGCCAGTGTTAGAGTGGACAGGCAGTAGTTCAGCGCCTAAGGGTCGATTTATTTCCTACCTTAAGGCCCAAAAGCTTATTTCTAAGGATGTATCTATCATCTAGTTCGGGCCAAAGATTCCAACTCTGAGACCCCAACTATCCAGTCAGTCCCAATTGTCAGCGAATTTCTTGATGTGTTCCCCGAAGATCTTCCCGGAGTTCCTCCTGAGCGGGAAATCGACTTCGGTATAGACCGTCTCCCAAATACTCAGCCCATCTCCATCCCTCCTTACAGTATGGCTCCGACTGATCTTAAGGAGTTGAAGGGGAAGCAACAACACCTTCTTGATAAGGGTTTTATCAGACCCAGCATCTCTCCTTGGGGTGCTCCAGTACTATTTTGCAAAAGAAAGACAGTACCCTTAGAAAAGGTATCCCCTACCCAGAATTGACAACTTGTTCGACCAACTTCATGGTGTTAGTTTTTCTCCAAAATAGATCTCAGGTTGTGGTATCATCAACTAAGAGTCAGAGAGTGTGACATACCGAAGACAGCTTTCAGGACTCGGTATGGTCACTACAAGTTTGTGGTTATGTCCTTTGGACTCACAAATGCCCCTGCAGCTTTTATGGACCTGATGAATAGAGTCTTCAAGTAGTATCTGGATATGTTCATTATTGTATTTATCGACGACATTCTAGAATACTCCAGAAATGAGGGAGAAGATGCTAATCGCCTGAGGATAGTGCTTCAGACACTTAGAGACCACCAGTTGTTCGCCAAGTTAAGCAAATGCTAATTCTGGTTGAAGTCCGTGACCTTCGTGGGTCATGTGGTTTCGGGTGAGGGTATTCAGTTTGATCCTCAAAAGATAGCAGTGGTGAAATATTGGCCCAGACCTACCTCCCCAATCGAAATTAGAAGTTTCTTGGGTCTAGCCAGTTATTACCGACGCTTTGTGGAAGGCTTTTCTTCTATAGCATCCCCTCTAACTAGACTGACTCATAAAAAGGTGAAATTTTAGTGGTCAGATGCGTGTGAGAAGAGTTTCTAGGAGTTGAAGACTCAACTCACTACTGCTCTAGTGTTGACCTTGCCAGAAAGAATAGAGGGATTAGTTGTTTATTGTGACGCTTCCATAGTTGGACTTGGTTGCGTTCTAATGCAGCAAGGTAAGGTGATAGCCTACACCTCCAGACAACTCAAGATTCATGAAAAGAATTATCCAACTCATGACTTGGAGTTGGTGGCGGTGGTTTTTGCATTGAAAATATGGAGACACTACTTGTATGAGGCTCACATGGGTGTTTTCACTGATCACAAGAGCCTTCAGTATGTGTTCAGTCAGAAAGACCTAAATCTTCGTCAAAGAAGGTGGTTAGAATTACTGAAGGACTATAACATGAGGGTGCTTTATCACCTGAGAAAATCCAATATGGTGGTTGATTCCCTAAGCAGAGTGTCTATGGGGAGCATGGCTCATGTTGAGGAAGACAAAAAGGAGCTAGCAAAAGATATCCACAGATTAGCTCGGTTGGGAGTTCAGTTGGTTGATACTGCTAAGGGTGGAGTAGTTGTGTAAAGTGGGTTAGATTCCTCGCTAGTTGTTGAGGTTAAGTCAAGGCAGGATGAAGATCCGTACTGCTAAAATTAAAAGAGGCGGTTCACAGAAAAAAATGGAGGCTTTCTCCCAAGGGGGAGATGGTGTACTCCATTACCAAGGTAGATTGTGCGTACCGGATGTGGGTGATTTGAGACAGCAGTTACTGGCTGAAGCCCATAGTTTGAGGTATTCCTTCCACCCTGGTGCTAATAAGATGTACCATGATTTACGACATATTTACTAGTGGAACGTCATGAAGAGAGACATCGTTGAATTTGTAGCTAAGTGCCCGAACTGCCAGCAAGTCAAAGTAGAACACTAGAGGCCGGGAGGTATGACTCAGGATATCGGCATACACAAAAGGAAGTGGGAAGAAGTAAATATGGATTTTATTATGGGTCTACCTCGGACTCATTGACAACATGATTTCATCTGGGTAATAGTAGACTGGATGACTGAGTCAGCACACTTCCTTCCAGTTAAAACTACAGATTCAATTGAGGACTATGCTAGGCTTTATATCCGTGAGTTACTCAAACTTCATGGGGTTCCCTTGTCCATTATCTCAAACAGAGGTACCTAGTTCACCTCTCACTTCTGGAAGTCCTTTCAGAAGGTACTTGGTACCCAAGCCAAGCTCTGCATAGCTTTTCACCTGCAGACAGATGGACAAGTTGAGCGGACTATTCAGACCCTAAAAGATATGTTGAGAGCGCGTGTGATCGATTTCAAGGGCAGTTGGCATGATCACTTGCCTCTCATCAAGTTTACATACAACAACAGCTACCACTCCAGTATCCAGATGGCCCTGTTTGTGTCATGACTTGAATGTAGACCCGGATCGCAACACGGGACAAGGAGCCCCGAGAGACTCCAAGTCGACCCATTGCATGAACATACATCTAACTCAATCAAATAAGTGGAATACTCAACACAATAACATGGCAGAAGCATAATCATGACATAACATAGAAAGCAAAACGCACTTCATACATGACAGTTGAATGCTACACATATTTTGAAATCCTCTAACATATCTGATGGGTTGATGGGACAACACCCCCAACTAACTCGACAAGTCTGGAAAACTAAACATAAAGGATAACTGATATCAACTGGTCCTTGGGAGATGAGGACTCACCAATGAATAGGATGCTAATTCCAGGAATGAGCTAATGACGGTGCTGAATCTAAAGGTTGGAGCCTGTATCATAAAATGATACAACATCAAGTATGCAGTCAGTACGTGGAATATACCGAGTATGCAAGGTAAGTAAAACAGACATTTTAAATACATAAATGTTCATAAGAGTAGGACAACATGCTTATAACATAAATATCATAGTGTAACATAAGGCTCAAGGTTTCCAAAATATTTCGTATCCCATTCATTATCATAGTCATAAGAGAAACTTTATAAATCATAACTTAAGCCAAAGTAACATAAACATAACAATGCATAAAAATATGCAGAATAATGGGAGGACTCGTCATAACTGACATCATCATGATAGAGCCTTACATGATGCCCCAACTATCTCACTCAAGTGGGCAGAGTCGTCCCAGGCTTGCCAGGCAAGGGACGTGCAGTATGTGATATCACAAAAGAGGGGATCCATTAACATTGTAATGTATCAATATGAACCTACGGTGGCACGTAGTTATGAGATACCGGCATAATCCTTTGAATGTGGGGCTACTTGGTGCTAGGCATTGCTCCCAAAAGAATGCACATTAGGCTCGTATGCAAATCATAAACATCATTCATGAGATTCATGGTCAAATAAACATTAACATCGTTGATCCCCATTTACATTTCATGTTTAGCCATGAATCAAGGGTCCATAAATCGGTCAACGTCATAAATCGATCAATTATGAAATCCATATCATAAATCATAAATCATACTTGAACATGTGGGCATTGCCTAATACTTTAACCTACTTGAAAATGCTTAATTCACATGAAAACACAATTGTAAATATGGGTAACTTGAAAGTATGTTTTTCATCATTAATATCTCATCATACATGAACATTCATCATAAATCTCAACTTTCATGAACTTCTCATAAATGGGCATTTAAATTTATAAAGCTTGAAACATGATTTTAATGGAAACAACATAAAACTTTCCTATGATACATAATTCAATAATAAAAACTCATTTAGATCATACCCATGTAGAGAATTATAAATTTCATGCATTGGGTTAAAACCCCATAGAATCAACATAGGAATTTCCATGATTTAGAGAGAGATTGGGCATGGGTGTGAACGGATTCACCCATTCGTAACCCTACATACCTGGGGAAGATCTAATTTTACCAACCCTTGAAAGCCCAACGAAAGATTGAAGGCAAACTTGAAGAGCTCTAACTTGATCACCTCCTAAACCCCTTCAATATGCATGCATGGATGTGAATGAGCTTACGATAGATTTTCCCATCATAAAACACTGCATTTTGAGCCTTAAACGACGTAGTTTAGGACCCTAGGACTTAGGAATGATGAAAATACCCTTAATGAATTTCCTAAAAATTCTGCACTGGTAGTGACAACGACTGATCCTAAGGGTCGTGCCTTGATACCATGATTCGTGGTATTCGTCCGTTACATCTCCTGCCGTTACTTCTCAAATTCTCATCCCACGACTCAATAGGAAGAGTCGTGACAACAAGGTACGGTTCATTGAATCCTTCTGTTATTTCCCCTAACGACCTGCACCTAGACTTTTCCCACGAGCCACACCATGACTCATGTTTGCTTTCAAAGAGTCATGGTTTGCACCCGTCACCTCGATTGGAGATTTTTCTAATCCTTCCGACGATTACTTACAACGATCTGTCATTACTTATAACGAGTCGTCCTACGACCCGTTACTTCCTACTAGCCTAAGGACCAGCCTCACTACGATCACAAACAATGACTCGTGGCATCAGACCACGGGTCATTCCTTGACTCGTTACTCCCAACTCCGACCCTACTGTACCTCACCATGAACACCTCCTATGGATCGTTGGTGGAACCAACGATCTGTTGCATGACCCATTCTATGACAATTTTCCAAATTTCTTCCAACTTCCATTTTTAAATTTCAGGGTCTAGTCTTAAGCAATTTCGGGGTATTACAGTTTGAGGCATTTTATGGTAGGAGGTGCAGATCTCCTATCGGTTGGTTTGAGGTTGGTGAAGCTAGCCTAATCGGGCCAAACTCGATTCATGAAGCTATGCAGAAAGTACAGCTCATTAGAGAAAGATTGAAAACAGCTCAAAGACGTCAAAAATCTTAAGCCGATGTGAGGATAAGAGAATTGGAGTTTGCAGAGGATGACTAGGTTTATCTGAAAATTTCATTCATGAAGGGAGTGATGAAATTTGAAAAGAAAGGAAAGCTCAGTCCAAGATATGTGGGACCCTATAGAATTTTGAGGCGAATTGGCAAGGTAGCGTATAAGCTGGAATTACCTTAAGAGTTGGCATCTGTGCACCCAGTCTTCCATGTGTCACTATTGAAGAAGTGCATCGGTGATCCGACTTCAGTTGTGCCCCTGAATAGTGTGACAATGAAATATAGTCTCTCTTATGAAGAGGTTCCAGTTCAGATCCTTGACCGTCAGGTTCGTAAGCTGAGGAAAAAGGAGGTATCTTCAACAAAGTCTTGTGGAGAAATCAGCAGGTTGAGGGAGCTATGAGGGAAGCCGAAGCAGATACGATGGCTAGATACCCACATTTGTTCTCTTCTACCTCATTTCAGTTTAAGGTATCAATTTCCTCCCTAAAACTCTTTTTAGTTCATGTGTTCCAGTTTCTTTCCGGTAAATGAATATGTGTATGATTAGTAAATTCAGTTCAGAGTTATAGTTCTATTCGGAGGTAGTCATTATGTTAGTTTTTAGCCTTAACAATCAGTATTTGAGTATACTAATTGTAATTCTCTGCATTTTTGTGTTTTTTTTAACATTCGAGGATGAATGTTCCCAAGGGGTAGATATTGTAATGCCCCAGAAACTCTAAGACCAGACTGGGGAGTTGAAACAGAGAAAACAGGATTTTTTGCACCAGGTCACAGAATGAGTCATCCTGTGACCCGTGGGGTAGGCCTCGAGCCGTGAACTGACTCGTGGGGAAGGGTCCAGGCTTGATATAAAAATTTGGCAAAAATGGGATGACCAAAAGTCATGATGTGATCCATGGTCAAGAGAAAATTGGAGACCGTGAAAGAGTTAGGCAGTGTACCTAACAACTAGGCACGATGAGTTGTCCATTCCATAACCCGTTAGGTGACCCGTAGTCCAGGAGGGTTTGGGAAATGGAGACTTTGTTAGTGTAGTTGATGAGTGGGTCACCACGAGTCGCACCATAAGTCATTGGGTACACAACGAGTCATGGAGTCCCTCGTGGTGACCAACAGGGGGTTTTAGGCAGTGCACTCGACGACCGTGACCACGAGTTGTGGTCACTGGACATATGTCGTTGGGTCCCTCATGGGGACTGGCGATCAGCTTTCCCTGTGAGTTTATTAAGGGTCTTTCTGTAATTTCCAAACATCCTAGACTCTAAACTATGTCGTTTTGGATTATTTTAAGGGGATTTAGAGGGGTTAAACGGTTTTCCCCTCATTCCCACTCAGATTTTTTTAGAAAATAATGTAAGCTTTCCTCCCAAGAACTCTCAAGCAAGACTAGGGCTTCTCATCTAATACAGCGATTCAAGTTTTCTTCTCTAAGGAATTCGTAGCCAGGTATGTGGGAATTCAACAAGGGAATAGTTCTTCCCTTGTGTCCCCAAAATCCCTCCTAGTTTCTCTATGACTTCTAGCCCTAAGCTTTTGAATATGAAGGGAATATATGTCAGATTTCCTTAAATCCATGTAGAATGTTATCCATGTTTATTTTAGATATGATTCCATCATTTCATGACCATATTGATGTTGTTCCTATAAAGTGAATTCTAGCCCTAAGCTTTCGAATGTGGATGAATTATATGCCAAATTTCATTATAGCTTGTGGAATATAATTTAGGTTGATTGTGGGATATTCTCCATTATCTAGATATCGTATAAATGCTCTTTCTTGTAAGGATGACTTTAGCCCTAATGTTGAATGAGATCACCTAGAACTTTTCCTATTGGGTTAGTCTTCCTTGTTGCTTGATTCTACCAATGTTGTGGATTCCCATGTTGTTAGTATGAATTGAAATCTCAGTTAGTTGCATGATAGTTCAGTTTCAGTGAGAATGTTATAATTCTCAGTGTCATTCAGAATTGTCAGCTGGCCAGTTTGACTACAATATTTTTGCGAGGTGTTAGTGGTGCCTCTTAGTTATCAGAACTAGACTCATTATTAGATTTTGGTGGTTCTTTAGGCATTCATGGCACTTCAGTTAAGCAGCTTGACCAGCCTTGGGACCCCAGCTTCAGATTACAGTTTGTTCTTTAAACGGTTACGACGCTTTCAGATAAGCAGCTCCGACCAGTCTTAGAATCCAGTTACAAAATCCGGTCCGTTAAGACTCTCAAGGTGCTTCCAGATAGGTATTCCTAACTAGTCTTGGTCCCCAGTTCCAAGCTATCAGCTTAGTAGTTAGTCTAGGACTATCCAGTGGGAGTAGGACTTAGCACCGAGTGGACCGGGGTTCCAGCGTACCCAGGTTCCCAGAACTACATTGCCACTATAGGATATATTTTACTCGCCTCATGGCCCCAGACTTGTGATCACTCAGTTCATGCCTCTATACCCTTGCAAGGTATATTGGGTCCTACACATGGGATGTATACATCTAACTCCACGTCTAGCGCATGTGGTTATATGTCGGTTATAGACTCTCCCACTAGTCAGCTCAGTTCAGTCTCAGATTAGTCAGTTCAGTTTCAGTTTGCTCAGTTCAGCACAGTTAGTTCAGACTCAGAAGTCTCAGATTTAGGGCATGTCTTTGACCATCAGAAAGGGTCATCTTGACCATCAGACAGGATCATCTTGACCATCTTAGTATATTTCAGTTCAGTATATCAGTTGGTCATTGCATGTCATTTCAGTCAATTATTTATATCCAGTATTATGTTTTCTCCTGCTTACTTAGTACATTCAAAGTACTTATGCATACCTTTATGTTGTATCATTTTATGATGCAGTCGCAGGTTCTCAGACTCAGCACCGTTAGTAGATTTACTCTGGTGATATCAGCTGCAGCAATGGTGAGTCCTCATCTTTCGAGGACGATATTCGATTTACTTCAGTTCATTTTCTTTTAGTCAGACTTTAGAGTTAGCTGGGGGCTTGTCCCAGCTACTCATTATTAGTTGATAGCTTTCAGACAGAATTTCAGATATTCAATATTGATTTTCTTTAAGATATGTGAATTTATTATTAAATCAATTTTCTTGAATATCTCCCTTATTTAAAGCTTCCGCTATGTTTCACTCAGAATTGCCAGTGTTATGATAGACCATGGGTTGACTTGGGGTTACTTGTGATCTTAAGTACCGCGTCTCGTCCAGGGTGTAGACTCGAGGTGTGACACATACTCCAAGTGAGCCTCATGGAGATTGATATGTAACCCTGGTTGGGAGGGTGTCCATACCTTGCTAAGGGTAAGAACAATGGAGGCGTGATATCACTCATAATCCCATTAGAGTAAGAAAGATACTCTCAACTGGAGAGGACCCTTTATCTAATGGGCATGGGAGACACTCTCTATTGGCGAGGGCCTCTTATCTTACGGTGGTACGTAGTTCTAAGATCTGGGTGTACTAAATCTCAACCTACTCGATATTAAATACTATTCTCAAAACATACATAGTGCTCATAATCATACTTGAAATATGAAAGGCTTGCATGGTATAGTTTAAAATAAAGTAACTTCATAAACTTCTTGACATATGTGAACTAGCCATGAAAACTATGCTGAAAATTCAGTCATGATACATAAACTTGGTATTCATGAGATTCATATAAACTTGAGTAAATCATGCTAACTAAAATAAAGAATCATGAGATTTTTTCATAGAATAATCATAAAACACATGTAGAATCATGAGAGAATCNATTTTTTCATAGAATAATCATAAAACACATGTAGAATCATGAGAGAATCAATTCTATAAAATATTATAGAGTTTTTGCATAAAAGGGGTCTAACCCTAGAAATTAATGAAAATCATAATTGGAGACATGGAGAATTGAATTCATGAAATTGAGCTTGGGTTTTGGTATGAGTGTGGAAGAAATCCCCCATTGATGATCCCACACACGTGAGCTTACTAATTTCTTGACTTAACTTGAGAACCAAGGGAATTGGAGAAGAGGAACCCTAGCTTTCTTGAGAATCCTTGAGAGTTTGATTTTCAATCTAACAAGCTGGTTTAAGAGTTACAAGCATGAAAAGTTATGAAAATACCCCTGAAAACTCACGCTTAAAATCTATCTAACCAGTTGTCACGGGCCACACCACGATTTGTTAGTTGTCACCGCGACTCATGGTGACCAGTCATTACATGCTGGGTCATTTTTCACTTTTTATATGCTTGATTCAAGTCTTAGTCCAATTCTTACACCAAAGGATGATGATTCTGAAGAACTCAAAGCACAAAAAGAGGAAGGAAGATAAAATCATGTGTAGAGGTCACATTCTCAATACACTGTTAGATCATCTTTATGATCTCTATACCGTAGAATCTTCTAAAAAAATGAAATGCCTAGGAATTATAATACAAATACAAGGAGGAAGATACAAAAGTCTATTATACTTATGGAATGGTCAAGTTGTTTGTAAATGATAATTTTGTTAATAATAATGATGATTCTTCTGTTTATATGTTGGATCAATTTCCTATGGCATTATAGATCAACACATGTTGGCATAAGTACTATGAAAAGAATGATTAAAAGTGGATTAATTTCTTGGAATTTTAATGAATTTAAAAAATGTGAATTATGTGTTAAATCTAAATTGACTAACAAACCTTTTTAAAGTGTTGATAAAAACACTAACTTGTTAGATTTAATACATTTTCGCATATGTGAATTAAATGACATGCTAACAAGAGGAGGCAATAGATATTCGTAA
>JACEIK010003334.1:0-18765 GCA_018107945.1 Datura stramonium | reverse complement strand
CTCAAGGCACCGGGCTGGTCGGCGACCCGCGGTGACCAGTGCGCCTGGCCTCCGGCCTCAACTTCCTTCTTGCTCGACTCCGTACTCATTCATTCATTCCCTGAGACTTTTTTCATATGCGTCGTACTCTAAAACCCTCGATATATACACGAACGCATCGGTTAAATAATAGAAACTTACGTGGTGTAACATTCTTCCCCCTTAGGAACATTCGTCCTCGAATGTAATCTTCAATCTTAAAAGACTCAGCTCTTTTAACTAATGCCAGAAAAATTTAAGAAGAGCCTCCTCTATAGTGTGGACTATCCAGAGAACCTGAAACGTAGAAAAATCCAACACAGGCATCTCACAGGACGCGACTTGCAACTAAAACATAGGTCTTCCACATATATGTAAACAACTGATAATAACGGTAACCAAAATCAACTGTATAACATCTAAAACGATCTCACTTTAACTTAAATTGTATGAGTCTGTATCTCATCGTCGTAGTCGCATTATTCATAGTTTTTCAATCTATTTATTCTATATTTCTATCCCCCCATGATACCTTAATAAGCTACAACTTTGGTTCTCAAGATGGCTTCTGTAACTATTAGGTCCCTCTGTGGAACAGTGCTTCTATACCTTGAACATCCCCAATTGAATTAATCTGAAACAAGGTCTTCTACGCGCTTGCATAGTGTTGATGAACAAATCCTAGCTCTGAAGGTAACTCTATCTTATAGGCCACTTGGCCAATCTTCTAAAGGACGGTAACGCCTAATGAATCTAGGGCTGGGTTTTCCCCTCTTATCATATCTCATAACGTGCTTTATTGGAGAAGTTTTCAGGAATGCCCAGTCGCTGCTTCAATCCTTAACTCCCTATGCCATATGTTAGGGTAGTACATCTGATAAAACTGGGTTACACGGTACATCTTTCCTAATAAGATGAACTTCCTTCGTTTGGCTGATGTATTAGTACGCCCGGTTCAACTACCCCCAAACTACCCGCTTTAGGTCATCATATAGGGGCCTGCATTTCCGCCCATAACAGATCTCCAGGCGTCTGAATCGGGTGCTCTGCTTGGTCATTTGTCTGGGATGAAAGTTGTACTCAAGTTAATCTGCGCCCCAATCCGACCTAACGCCCTTTTCAACACCTAATGGTGGGTTGTGCCTTTCTACCAAAAGTGATAAACACTGGGGAATCATGTAGCCGGACTGTTTCTTTAGCATTTAACTCAGCACAATCTTTAACTGAAACATAATCTTGACCGGCAAAAATGAGTTGACCTCACTAGTTGTTAGACAAGGACTCAATAGGGCTAAATTTACACCTAGTATAGAGCAACCCTGTAGCTATATTCGTGCTAACTATTCTCCACTTCCATGCAGGCACAGCTATCTCCTAAATTAGCCTGCCCGGCTCCTACTGCCCAGCGTTTCCTGGCTGGTCATTGGAGCTCTGTGCTACGAGTCAACAATATCTTCCCTCTTCCCATGCCATCAGTAGGTCTCTCTTTACAACCTGATACGTTTTTGTTAAACTCTGGGTGGAGGGAGTAACGGACATGGTCCACCTTTGCTATAGTCTACTAACGAGGTCCTGCCATCTTTGGAACACAGGGTCGACCTCTGGGTCTCACGACTCTACACCTTATTACCTCAAAGGCCAATGACTCCTTATTGGGCCTTGTCTCTGGGTTGTACTAGGTTAGAGTCTTTGTGCCATCACTCCTTTACCTCCACAATTGGTGGTAATATTATGGTATTCTAGGTTACAACCTTACTATCCTTTAACTGTCTGCCTGATGCTCATTCCTCGACATTCAGCGGTGGTCCTATACTCTGTCAACCTACTACAACCTGGAGGTGATTCTATTTTCCTCCAGAGTTAGATACTCGTGCCTTCCCATTACTTCTATAAGCTGAGATCTAAGGTTCGTGCTCCATGCACCGAACTGGAAAGGATATTACTGGCCAAATCTACCCACCTATATCATTCTGACCCGCACTCGGTCAATTTCCCTCATGTAGTCTCTCTATCCTGCGACATAACATACTAGGTCCATAGCTACTATTCTTTAGTCACTAGCACACTGCGGGGGTTAGTCTATTTCTGACTTAAACCTTGCTATTGTGGGGAGTACGTTGCTTACGGATTCTCACACGTACTTGGCTGTTGCTAGCAATCTTAATTGCCCTCCTAATTTATTACCGGGAGGATCTAGGTAACTTTGTAAAAACTAGGGGTCTTAACCACTTTCTAATCCTTCTCGAAATCAACAGTTCTAGACCTCCTGTACTATTTATTCTGGGCAACATGGCATTGATACTTACGCCTTCTGTTGTACTAAAGGAACAAGCTAGGAGGTGGAAAATGACCCCATCATTCTATGCAGGGCTAAAGAACAAAATCCAACAAACGCTAAAAGCTGGAGGTACAACCCTCAATCCTTCACATATTTCAGATAACCCAGCATTAACTACCACCCCTATCTAATTCTAAACATCTACTAGGTAAGACAAATCATATATATTCTATAATCCTGACCTCCTATTCTAAGGTTGAAGGAGGAACTAGGGACGATGCTGGAATATCTATTACCTTATGAGATTCCTGGTGCCCCAGGAGGATGCTGGGCAGAATAAAAGACGTCTGCTTTTACCCTTAGGTTGACTGTCCCCCAACTATGGCACCTTACTAGTACCCTTCTCCTGCTACTATATCTAACTTGTGGTTGACTGAGGTCTATCCCATATCAAACATTATTCTAGACAGACATAACAATGGAAAGCTTAGGGACTCATCCCTATACAACTCGTTTCTAAAGCACAATCTGAGAAGAAAGAGGGGTAACCACACTATCATGCCTCATAGCCTCCTATTTATAGAACATGGTGCACTACACATTTATAAACAAGTCTATACTAGACACGGCTTGCAGACTCCCTGGGATACGACCTGCTCTGATACCAAGTTTGTCACGCCCCACCTTGGGAGGCAAGACTGGAACCTAATGCCATACTGGAATCTGGGTTGACCTGGCTGGGCATAGGCACCTCTGGTGCTTACTAGCGACTAAAAATTAAGAAAATAAACTGCTATATCTCGGTTGTAAACACAGTCTCGGGCGACAAGGCCACGCAGCACCTGTAAAAGAAAATAGCTAATCCAGCAAACATAACACTAATAAGGATCCTATGCGGGCCAAAAAGACCACCATGTTGTCTAGTTATAATAGAAAGGAAAATAAGCAGCTATACTAGGCCCCACACGGCCAACAACAACCAACTAACTATTCCATCTGCAAGCCTCTAAGAGTGAAGATATTGGTTCGGACAGGGCCCCGGCCTATCCAAATATTGTACAAATAAGAGATAGATAAATATCTACAACCTAGAAACTCCGAATGAAAGGAGTTGGCCAAACTGCCGACCCTGAATAGCTGCTAGGAGGTCTCACAATCTATCTGTCTAACCCTGCAGGAAAGTATGCAGTGCCCCATGGTTGGGCGTCGGTACAATATGTATTGAATATGTAAGGCAGTAATAAAAAGCTAAATAACTGCTGATAAAGAACTGAAAGTGAATAGCAAGAAGGAGCAGAAGATAACTTGTAGACTTTCTTATTCATAACCTGCATCCAATAAATCACTACACACATATAAGCTAAAACTGTACAACTATACATTCATAGTCTATAGCTAGAAAGCAAGTATACAAACAAGAACCTAATCTGGCCCCCATAAGCCTAGAAAGGTACAAGCAACACAGAAATAACCTATCGGGGCTCCTATAAGCCTTGGCAAGTACACTTCAATATATATACCCCTGTCCAGGTTCCTATGATTCTACTGGTGTTGTAGCTAACCTACCTGGCTTTTGGGTCCGCATCTGAGCCCGCTGAACTCCTATAACTTTTCTGAGCCTGGTGGACTCCTGTAACTGCATCCTGGGCATACAAGGCTCAATGAGGGTTAGTGATGCCAATACGGCATAAAAGAGGTCCATACATGGATGGACATAACTGTGGCCTAGGCCTGAATATGGTCCCGTCAGACATTATATAGCTCCTTGGAGCAATCATTAGCCTCGTAGGCGATAACATTATCATATAGCTCCTCTGAGCGATCAATAGCCCCGTACGCGATGGCACAATTAGTAACCCTGAAGTTGGTCAATGGAAGGCTATCCTAGGTGGGGTTAATCCCAACTGAAATACTGCACTCCGATCTCAAACTAGCCACTCAAAAGGCATATCTGGCTCTTAAGGTCTAACACGACCGCTACTCGCCCCTAGTCTGTATGACTGCCAACAGGCACACTCCTTGTGCCTACACCTAATCAGAGGGTCCTGGCAGTGATCATAATCACTAATGGTCTAGACCGGATAGGGCGAGATCTGGAGTGGCCTAAACGATACTCTAAAAGTCATGCTAGGACAATGATAGCTCATAAGTGAACTATAAGGTCGCAGACGACCAATTACTTAGTTCCTTTGCTTAGAACAACTGTAGGGCTGCTACTAATCGGACATGCTCCTGGGAAGTTAGCCCCTAACCCTTCATAGACATCTTACTATAAATCTTAGCCTAAAGTTAATACTGCACTAACATGGTTCTAGCCCCTGTGACCTTAACTGGATCTGTTCATATTCCTTATGTCTTTGCTGGACGATTCTTAACTTCGTAGGTAAGTCTATCCATACTTTGCCACTCACGGCAACCTATACCTGAGTATCTTATAAGAACAAGCTAGGGCGTTGGCCCCGTATTCAATTACTAATAAGGTTCCCTCTATTGGGTACCCACGGGTCTATCTGACTCGTACAACTGGGATAACTTCCTGGGCAACCTGCATGACAAGCACTAAATTGACTGAAACCTATCTTCACTGGCAGTAGCTAACTAGATGGCAAGTTGTCACTCATTTCACCATTGCAACCTTGGTGCCGCTAACTCTAGGGTAGGACCATCCTATTCAAATTATGGCCCTGGAGGCGTGAAGGTATGTCAACAGCCTCTGGCGAGCTTTACTATCATATGGGCGTCAAACTAAAAGTTATATCGCTCGTCTACGCCCGATGCTGTCTAACTTACCAAATCAAGCCCAACAGCTAACCCTAAGCTTCTAAGGCCTTGGCATGACAGCAAAACATCAAAATCCTACTAACATAGTGAACAAAAGAATAGAGGGATTACAATAACTCTTCTTGTGTGGGTCACACCTAACATACTCTTTCCCGATGAGAGATACTGTAATCTATTCTCAACAAATTTTCTAACAGCTAACCACAACATCTATAAGCATTATCTACAAGCAGCAGCTAATACAATACATGGGATCGTTATCTACGTTCAAAAACATAGGTCGTATCATTATACGACTAGAATAACTTGCCGAAGAAATAAGCCATAACACACCTCGAATGCCGACTTTTATTCATTCAAACTGTTTCCAACTTGGAGCCAGCAATTCCACCCACTTGCAGCCTTTGCGCTGAGAGAATAAAGTTATTTCAATAGTAGGGGTCGACAACCGATGGTATCTTTTGATATTAATATTAACTATAATTCAACTCTATTTAATTCGCCAAAAACTCACAATTTCTCGAGATTTTAGAAGGGAGAAATGCTTACCTGTTGCCTATGGCCGTTTAGAATTTTGGAGCAATTCCAACAATCTTTACTCTGTGGGGTTCCGATGTACCGGGTGAATTTTCAAGAAATAACTCCGCAGAGATACTTTTCGTAGGCCTAGAACTTGTTACCCAAAGTTAATTTACATTTGGACAGAGTTTGATAGTGTAATTTGATGAAAATTGGATGATGTTTACGTATTCTCTTTGTTCTTGGCCAATGTATATGTTTTCAAATGAAATAAAATCAACCCTTAAAACATATATATATATAAGGCAGTGGGAAGGGGGAGCACGGCCCGTAGAGCCAAGAGTCGGGCGCGACATGCCGCTCAAGGCGTCGGGCTGGCCGGCGCGGCGTGGTGCCCAGTGCGCCTGGCCTCCGACCCCGACCTCCTGCTCGCTCAACTCCATACTCGTTCATTCATTTCCTGAGCCTTTTTTCGTATGCGTCGTACTATAAAACCCTAGACATACGTACGAATGCATTAGTTAAACGATAGGAACTTACGAGGTGTAACAATCTAATCTTTCATCTATCAATGCTCCAACCATCTAGGATTGTCGGGGTGTTATTAATGGTGGAATATTGGATAGAATTCATAGAATTTAGGGGGAATTGAATGGGTGTTGAGAATTATCGTCTCGTAGGCTTTTAAGTTATTAATTAACACTTTCTAGGATGAAATTGAATATTCTAGTTCATAATTTTGATCATTGCAAGACTAGATTATGGTAAATTAACCCATGATTAATGACTTAACCATTGATAATGAGTAGAATTGTTGTCTTATGTTTTGATGGAATAGAGAACATACTGAGATATGTTGATGGAAACTAAATAATACACCATTATTCTAATATGAGTGGTTCGAGTCCAATGTGAGCTTATGTGTCACGACCCGAGCATAGACCCTGGATGCCACACAGAACCTAAAACCATGAACGGCTCCAAGTTAACCCATGGCATAGCATAGTTCTAACATAACAACAACTAATATAGCATATCTAATTGGAAGCTAACTGAAAATAAACTGATCATTATGCATAAGGACATAGTTTGTTAAAACATCGAATCATAAGCTGAAAAACACTACACTATCTGAAAGTCTCTACTAGACTAATGAGCTATTGGGACAAGTCCCCAGGTAACTCCAAAATCTGAAACTAAAATAATACTAAAATAAAGGAAACACAATTCCTGTCCTCGAAAGATGAGGACTTACCACTGCTAGCTGATGATGTCTAGAACGTGTCTAACTGTGGAGTTGAGTCTGAATACCTAGATCTATATCATAAAACAATATAGTATATAAAGTATATGGTCAACACTTAAAATGTACTGAGTATATGGAACACATAACTGAAAATGAGAACATTCTATGAATCTGAGAAAAGATTGTACATAAACATGACTGAATGTATAAGCTTAAGTAAAGTACAATGATCCTCTCTAAGATGATTGAATACCGAAATAAGAAGCTAGTTTGAAAACATTTAATGAAATACAATTAAATCTAGTTTTAGGGTCATACACATTTACTGAAGATTGAATCTGAAATCATAAATCGAAAACTATAACTGAAATAATTGTACTGAAACTAAAACTGAATTATATTGTGGGAGAGCCTATTAACCGACAAACTCCATTGTGAGACTCATGGAGCCTAACCTGTAACCCCGATTGGAAGGGTGTTCGTACCTTGCTAAGGGTAAGAAGCATGACTGGCATGATATCACTTGTGAACTCAGGGAGACAATCTCAACTAACAATGGCCCCTACATGCACCCATTGAGGCAAGGGAAACACTATTACTAGCAAGGATCCCATATTCCTCGGTCTAAGGGAAACATTCTCTACTATTGAGAATTCATTATCATACAGTGGCACGTAGTTTTGAGACCCAGGTATGTCGGAACCCCGGCCTACTCAGTGCTAAGTACTACTCCCAACTGAACATGAAGATACATGTAAACTGAAAGTATGAAGCTAATGTCCTAAGACTAGTCGGAACCACTTTATCTAACAAGGATCCCAAGAGCCTAAAGGACTATGGACATGCTAATCCTGAGGGCTTAAAACTGATGTTCTAGGACTAGTCAGGGCTACTTTCTAGCTAGCAAGAGGCCTGAGAGTCTAGAGAACCATTAACATGCTAATCATACTGAAATTGTAGACCCAAATCATAGTGAAAATCATATGTACTGAAATCATGGAAGAATAAAAAATCATATATACTGATATCATGGAAGAATCATTTATGTCAAACGGACAATATTTTCGAAAATAATGCTAAATCATGATTGAGTCCTAGAAATCATGTTATTATCATATCAGGGACATAAATCAAGAATTTGAGAAGGGAATCATAAACATACATAACTATTGATCATAAGGAGCTTGAAAGACATGACTAACATAAGAGAATTCATACGTAAAATCGAAACCCTAAGACATGTTTTTCTAAGAAATCAAAATAGCTAGGGTTTTGGACATAACTTAGGACACAAGGATGAAAGAAAACTCTTATTGAAGTTCCACATACCTGGTGGAAGAATCCCTAAAAATGACTTGAAGCTTGCAGCACCATTGAGGGGAAACCCTAGTTCTTGAGCCTTAGAGAGAAGAAGGGAGAAGATGACTTGAGGATGATTTTGAGTAGAATGAGGGATTGGGCTAGAAACAATTTCTTTAATTCATACCATAGGAAGACTAAAATGACCTAGTTTAGGAGTTAAAATTATAGAAAATTACAAAATTACCCTTGAGACTTCATATTAAAAATTGTCTAGTCTAGTGCTACGACTCAACCTACGACTCGTAGGACCATACCACGACTCGTACTGAGTCTCGTGGTCTTAGGTCCTACCTCTATTCATTCTCAGAACTTTATGTCATGGGTACCAACCATGATCCATACCTCCTTACGATGGGTCATACTTAGACTCATGGTTCCTCACATCATCTCAGGGCACTGCTCTGAATCTCTTCCTACGACCCCCTGGGAGGACTCATACCATCTAGGCACAAATCGTAGGTTCCTGTCATAGCTTATTTTGATATTCCTAGAACCATGTTATGGCCAGTAGTATGACTGATACCACCTAGCAATGAGTCATACTGAGGCCCGTACTGAGGCATATTACAGACTTTTTTTCTAGTCAAATTCCAAATCCTGAGTCTAGTCTTAGGAAACTTTGGGTATTACATTACGGATGAGCAGTTATATGATTAATGAGTGGATTGAGTCTGATATGAGCTTATGGATGAGCAGTTATATGATTAATGAGTGGCTCGAGTTTGATGTGATCTTGTGGACGAGCAATTATATAATTGATGAGTGGCTTATATCTAATGTAAGATTACGAACGAGCGATTATATGATTGATGAGTGGATCAAGCCCGATGTGAGCCGATGGATAACGGTGAATGGGAGCGGGTACCATGTCGTTACAGTACATGGACAACTAGGGTCCCTTGCAGGTCATGATTGGATGGCAAATTATAAGACCCACTGACATATATGCACAGATGAGTAACAGATATGTTTTCGATGTGATTCAAAGAGAGACTAATGAGATACAGAGGCTATACAACTATAATCTGGATGGACATGATCCTATGATTTTGTTTGATTGCATTATTATTACAAGTTACGTTCTTGTGATGTTTTTATATGTTTGATTTTGGAGACTTATATCTCCTGTAATAAATTGGCATTATTAAGCCTACAACTAGAATACTGTTTGGGTGTAGTTGTGTCCCGCCCTGAGTCTATACACTGGACGAGACACGCTACTTGGAGTCACAAGTAACTCCAATTCAACCTATGATCTGTTATACACTGGCAACCTGAGTAAAAACATAGCGGAAGCTTTAAAATAATAAAATAAAACATTTATGAATAAGAACTAAATCATAAAGTTTTAATACAACTGAAACAAAACTAAAAATCTGGATCTGAGTTTGTGTCTGAAAGCCATCTATCTATCTAATGAGTTGCTGGGACAAGCCCCTAGTTAACTCTAAGTCTAACTGAAAGAAAAACAACTGAAGAAAAATAATCATTCTCCTCGAAAGATGAGGACTCACCACTGATGCAGCTGAAAACTCTTGAATGCGATCTGCTAATGGTGCTAAGACTGAGAACCTCAGTTGTATCATAAAATGATAAAACATAAAAGGTATGCGTCAGTACTTTTAATGTACTGAATAAGTAGGAGAAACTGTAACACGGAGAATAAAATAACTGAACTGTAAATACATGCAATGACCAACTGAAATGCTGAAACTGGACAAACTGAACTATACTGAGATGGTCAAGATGACCCTGTCTGATGGTCAAAGACATGCCCTAAATCTGAGATACTGATCTGAATTACTGTACTGAACTGATCTAATTTAAGTAATCTGAAACTACTCTGAGTTGAGCTAAACTAAAATTGAACTGAACTGAGCTAATATGAGACTGACTAGTGGGAGAATCTATAACTGACATATAACCACGTGAGCTAGATGTGGAGTTCGATGTATACACCTCATCGATAGGACCCAATATACCTTGCTAGGTTATAAAGGCATGAACTAGGTGATCACAAGTCTGGAGCCATAAAGACAATAAAAATAACCTACGGTGGCAACATAGTTGTGGGAACCTGGGTGCGCTGGAACCCTGGTCCGCTCGATGCTATGTCCTACTCCCACGGATAGTCCTAGACTAACTACTAAGTTGATAGCTCAAAACTGTATCCCAAGACTAAGTTGGGAATACCTATTTGAAAGTACCTTGAGAGTCATATTAGATTGGATTCTGTAACTGGTGTTCTAAGACTGGTCAGAGCTACTTATCTAGAAGCGTCGTAACCGTCTAAAGAACAACTGTAATCTGGAGCTAGGGCTCTAAGGCTGGTCAGAGCTTCTTATCTGGAAGTTTCATGACCGCCTAAAGAACCATTAAAATATGATACTGCATCTAATATTGATAACTGGGAGACACCACTGACACCTCAAGAATTAACTGTAGTCAAACTGATCAGCTGACATTTCTAGACAACACTGAGTCTGATAATCTGACTGGGACTGTACATGTATAAATCTGACTAAAATTTGCACATACACTAACAATACGGGAATCTCAAATATGAAGAATCAAGCTACAGAGAAACTAGTCCAACACGCAAGATTCTAAACTTTACTGAACTGAGAACTAGGGATAAATCATTCCACAAGATATAATTATGATAAATGTCTAGAAATAGGGAATAATAAGAAGTTAAAAATCATGATAAATATACCACTTGAAATCTTAACGAAATTAGTCTGACAATTTTTCTACATATCAAATCCACGGGGCTGAACTGATAGAGAAAAATAGAGAAGATTTTTGGGGACAGAAGGGAAGAACTATTCCGTTGTCGAATTCCCACATACCTGTATAAGAAAGCTTGAATTTCTGCACTGATGAGGAACCCTAGTTCTTTCTTGAGAGGAAAAGTCTAAGTTTCTACGATCGATATTCTGAGAGTTTATGTGGCGAATGAGGGGGAAAACCATTTAACCCCTCTAAATTCTCTTAAATAATACTTAAAATGATGTAGTTTATAGACTAAATAGGTGGTAAATTACAAAAATATCCCTGAAATAAAAATCTGGAAACTGACCGACAAGGACCTAATGGGTCACTCAACGAGTCGTTGGTTGTGACCACGACTCGTTGGGACCTCTCTTTGGTCCTAGTGCTTGGGGGTTGAAAACACAGGATCTAGCAATGGAGGACACCACGACTCATTGGGTGAACCAACGGGTCGTTGGTTCCTCCCTTGGTCACTGAACGAGGAAACCTGGAAGGTTTGACAACAAGTGACACAATGACTCGTTGGTGGACCCAACGAGTCATTGTGTCCAATCGTTATGTTTGCTGGAAGAATTTCTAAAATCCTCAAACTTTACACGACCGGTGGTGACCATGACTCATTTTGGGACACAACGAGTCAATATTTCCACTCATCGTCACTGGAATATATTTCTGGGGGTCTCACACAACGGGTCATTGTTTCTGAAAATGACTAATTGGTTGATTCGTAGGGTCCTGGAGATGGGATTGAGCTAGGGAACCAACGAGTGGCAGGAAGACTCATTGTTTCTCACAATGGGTCGTTCCTTGTCCCGTGGGTTCTGGTTGATCAAGCAGGCTGACAACGTCTGACACAACAAGTTGTTGGAGCTGAACACGATTGTTGTCTCAATCGTTCTGAGGCAGATTTTCTAGTTTTCTTTTGAATTTTTCTAGAAAGGCCTGAGTCTGGTCTAGAAAAGTTTTAGGTTGTTACAATATCTCCCCCTTGGGGTCATTCGTCCTCAAATGAAAACTAAAGCTACTGGAAAACTAGGAAAAGAGCTGTAATTCCTAGACTGAGACTATGATCTAGTTTCTGAAGGGGTAACTGACTCCGAATTAATTTAACCATGCTAACAGGGCTGATGGAACTATTATGCACATAGAAAATCTGAATATAGTTGATGAGTACGGAACTGAATAGAGTGTTGAGGAGGGATTTAGTACCTGATATTGGAACTGAACTGGAAGGGAATAAGTGAGAGTATCTGGCCATCATGTCTGCTTCTTCTTCCCCTATGGCTCCCTCAACTAGTTGATTCCTCCATAAAACTTTCACCGAAGCGACTTCCTTGTTTCTCAGCTTACGAACCTGACGATCAAGAACTGATTCTGGCCCAATCAGGGTAGTTTCACCAACCTCAAACCACCCTATAGGAGATCTACACCTCCTACCATAATATGCCTCAAATGGGGCCATCTGGATACTGGAGTGGTAGTTTTTGTTATACGCAAACTCAATGAGAGGTAGGTGATCATTCAAACTGCCCTTGAAATCGACCACACACGCTCTCAACATATCTTCCAAGGTCTGTATAGTCCGTTCAGCTTGTCCATCTGTCTGCGGGTGAAAAGTTGTGCTGAGCTTGACCTGGGTACCGAGTCCCTTCTGAAAAGACTTCCAAAAATGCGAGGTCAACTGGGTACCTCTATCTGAAATAATGGACAAGGGCACCCCACATAGTCTGACCAACTCCCAAATATAAATCCTAGCATAGTCCTCAGCTGAATCTGTAGTTTTAACTAGGAGAAAATGTGTTGACTTAGTCATATGGTCTACTATCACCTAGATTGAGTCATGTTGCCGACGAGTCCGAGGTAGACCTGTAATAAAATCCATATTTACTTCTTCCCACTTTCATGTGGGTATGCTGATATCCTGAGTCATACCTCCCGGTCTCTGATGTTCCACCTTAACCTACTGGCAGTTCGGGCACTTAACTACAAATTTTGCAATGTCTCTTTCAATGTCGTTCCACCAGTAAATATCCAGTAGATCACGGTACATCTTAGTAGCTCCTAGGTGGATAGAGTATCTCAACTTATGGGCTTCATCCAGTATCTTCTGTCTCAGGTCACCCACATCCGGCACACAAAGTCTACCTTGGTAATGGAGTACACCATCTACCCCTTGGGAGAAAGCCTCCACTTTTTTTCTGAGAACCGCCTCCTTCATCTTAAGCAGTATGGGATCTTTATACTGCCTCGACTTAACTTCAACTACCAATAAGGAATTTGATCCACTCTGCACCACTACTCCGCTCTCAGCTGTATCAATCAACTACACTCCCAACCGAGCTAACCTGTGGATATCTTTTAACAATTCCTTTTTTCCCTCTTTAACATGAGACACACTCCCCATAGATATCCTACTTAAAGCATCAGCCACCACATTGGCTTTGCCTGGCTGATACAACACACTCATGTCATAGTCCTTCAGTAGCTCCAACCATCTTCTCTAACAAAGATTTAGATATTTCTAACTGAACACATACTGAAGGCTCTTGTGATTGGTGAAAACATCCACGTGAGCCCCATAAAGGTAGTTCCTCCATATTTTCAATGCAAACACCACTGCTACCAACTCCAAGTCATGAGTCGAATATTTCCTCTCATGAACCTTGAGTTGTATGGAGGCATAAGCTATCACCTTACCCCGTTGCATCAGAATGCAACCAAGTCCAACTCTGGAAGCGTCATAATACACCACAAACCCATCCGTTCCTTCCAGAAAGGTTAACATTGGAGTGGTAGTGAGTCGAGTCTTCAACTCCTGGAAACTCTTCTCACACGCATCTGACCATTGAAATTTTACCTTTTTCTAAGCCAACCTAGTGAGAGGGGATGCAATAGAGGAGAAACCTTCCACAAAACATCAGTAATAACCGGATAAACCCAAGAAGCTTCTAATTTCGGTTGGGAAAGTAGGTCTGGGCCAGTTTTTCACCGCTACTATCTTTTGAGGATCTACCTGAATACCCTCACCCGAGACCACGTGACCAAGGAAAGTCATAGAATTCAACCAAAATTCGCATTTGCTGAACTTAGCGAACAACTGGTGGTCTCTGAGTTTCTAAATCACAATCCTCAGATGGTTAGCATGTTCTTCCTCGCTTCTAGAGTATACCGAAATATCGTCGATAAATACAATAATGAACATGTCAAGATATGGCTTGAAAACCCTATTCATCAGGTCCATGAAAGCTACATGAGCATTAGTTAGTCTGAAGGACATAACCACAAATTTGTAGTGATCATACCGAGTTTTGAAAGCTGTTTTCGGTATGTCACACTCTCTAACTCTTAACTGATGGTACCCTAACCTGAAATCTACCTTGGAGAAATAACTGGCTCCCTAAAGCTGATCGAACAGGTTGTCAATCCTGGATAGGGGATACCTGTTCTTGACTGTGACCTTATTCAACTAACGGTAGTCGATACACATCCTGGGGCTACCGGTTTTCTTCCGCACCAATAATACTGGAGCACCCCATGGAGAGATGTTGGGCCTGATGATGCCTTTATTAAGGAGGTATTTCAGCTACTACTTCAACTCCTTAAGCTCAACTGGAGCCATTCTTTAATGAGGGATGGAGATGGGTTGAGTGTTTGGAAAGTGGTCTATACCGAAGTCTATTTCCCGCTCAAGAGGAACTCTGGAAAGATCTTCGAGAAACACATCAGGGAACTCGCTGACAACTGGAACTAATTGGATAGTCGGGGTCTCAGAGCTGGGACCTTTGACCCGAACTAGATTATAAATAATCCCTTTGGAAATAATCTTTCTGGCCTTAAGGTAGGAAATAAATTGACCCTTAGGTGCTGAACTACTGCCCGTTCACTCTAAAGCTGGCTCATTAGGGAACTGAAACCTGACGACCCTAGTTCTGCAGTCGACTGAGGCATAACCAGAGTGTAACCAATCCATGACAAGAATGAGGTCAAAGTCAACCATGTCCAAGTCTACAAGATCAGCTAGAATGACCTTATTCAGGATTGAGACTGGGCAGTTTCTATACACCCGACTGGCTCTAACTAACTCGCCAACAGGGGTGGAGACTGAGAATGGTTCTGAGAGGACTTCTGGGCTAATATCAAACTAGACAACTACATAGGGGCTCACAAATGATAGTGTGGCTCCTGGATCTAGTAGTGCATACACATCTAGATAGAAAAGGCGTAACATAACCATGACAACGTCAGGTGAGCTCTCCTGATCCTGACGATATGAAAAAGCATAAAAATGGTTTTGGCACTGGCCACCATCTGTACCTGAAGTGTTGGCCTGCTGAGTTGGTCAGCCTACTGGAGCTGCTGAAGTGGTGGATTATGATCTCCCCCGTCCTATTGACGGGCATTCTTTGAGCCGATGACCAAGTTGTCCACACCCAAAGCAACCCTCTCGGCCCTAAAGACATTCCCCTAGATGGTTCTTGCCACACTTAGGGCAAGTTGTATAGAGATTGATGGCGTTGTGTCTTTGGGACGATGAATCAGATGCTCCACGCCTCCGATCCTTGCGGGACCGAAAAGTAGGTGCGCTGGCTGATGTGGGTGTTGGAGCCCTCTTCTTCTGTTGCTGCTGCTACTGTGGGTGGCTACTACTACAAGATCTCTGGTGGCTATAATATTACCGGCCAGTCCTTGCCCGCTTGTTCTCCGGGGTTTGATATCTTCAAAAAACTCAAGGATCGACTCCACATTGAAGCCTATGGAATAGCGTTCAAAAAGCAATTCAAGAAAGAGTCTGTAAAAATTTCCTATGTTCAATAATATGAGTGTTTGCTAAGTCCTTTAGTTTTTCTGCCTCAATCTGTTGGGCATGAACTATGAGGCTGGAGAGATCAATATCCTTGATAAGCATTGTAATCCTGCACTCCTTGAGGACCAAGTTTAATACTTTATTGACAAACTTCAGCATGCGAGCCCTTGGCTCGGCTACCATCTCTGGAGCATATTTAGACAACCTTGTGAATTCTAGTGCATGCTCTTCCACCGTCCGATTTCCATGTTTCAGATTCATAAATTCAGCCACCTTAGCCTCCCTAAGCTCCCAGGGGAAGAATCTGTCTACGAAGGCTGTAGTGAACTCCTCCCATTCCACCAGTTCTGCTCCCGCTGGTCTCCTCTCCTTCCACTGGTCATACCAGATCTGAGCTACCCCTTTCAGCTGGTAGGCATCTAGGTCGGCACTCTCCAAGGAGCTAACACCCATAATTCGGGTGATCTTCCTGATCTCATCCACGAACTCATGTGGGTCCTCTCTCACCTTACATCCATGGAAAGCTGGAGGGTTCATCCGGGTGAAGTCTCAAACTCAGGAAGCTATTACAGACCCATTAGTATTGACCGGAACCACATGTTGGTTCACCGAATTCATGATTGTCTGTGCGAGCATCTGGATTGTCTCTTTAAACTCTACAGAGGAAACTGGGTCGTCCTAAGGGGATGCTGGAGCTGGTGGGACAGGTCGGTGAGCATTTCCAGCCCTCTTCCGTTACCACGTCATGGAGGCATGATTTCACTGAAATGAAATAGAGCACGAGTTAGGAGAACGTTTTTGAAATTGAGCTTCAACGCACGATAAAGAGTATGAACAAAAGGGAGTTTTCCTAATAACATCTCGTAGACTCCCGTCATAAGTGTGGCGCACTTCACACCCATGAAAAGGACTCTACTTGATGGGGCTTTTAGACATCCTAGGATACTCTAAACCTAGTTCTCTAATACCAAGTTTGCCACGCCCCGAGTCTATACCCTAGATCAAGCACGGTACTTGGAGTCACAAGTAACCCTAAGTCAACCAATGGTCTACCATACATTGGCAATCTGAGTAAAAACATAGTGGAAGCTTTAAAAGTAATAAAATAAAACATTTATGCAGAAGAACTAAATCATAAAGTTTTAATACAACTGAAACAAACCTAAAAATCTGGATCTATCTTTGTCTGTCCATCTATCTGATGAGTTGTTGGGACAAGCCCCCAGCTTACTCTAAGTCTAACTGAAATAAAAACAACTGAAGAAAAATAACCATCGTCCTCGAAAGATGAGGACTCACCACTGATGCAGCTGAAAACTCCTGAATGCGATATGTTAACGGTACTGAGACTGAGAACCTACAACTTTATCATAAAACGATACAGCATAAAAGGTATGCATCAGTACTTGAATGTATTGAGTAAGTCGGAGAAACCGCAACACGGAGAATAAAATAATTGAACTGTAAAGACATGCAATGACCAACTGAAATTCTGAAATTGAACAAACTGAACTATATTGAGAAGGTCAAGATGACCCTGTCTGATGGTCAAAGACATGCCCTAAATGTGAGATATTGATATGAATTACTGTATTGAACTTATCTAAACTGAGTAAACTGAAACTGCTTTGAGCTGAGCTAATATGAAACTGAACTGAACTGAGCTAATCTGAGACTGAACTGGCTGGTAGGAGAGTCTATTACTGACATATAACTACGTGAGCTAGACAAGAAGTCTGATGTATACATCCCATCGGTAGGACCCAATATACCTTACCAGGGTATAAAAGCATGAATTGAGTGATCACAAGTCTGGGGCCATGAGGCCAATAAAAATAACCTACGGTGGCAACTAGTTATGGGGACCTAGGTGCGCTGGAACCCCAGCCCGCTTGGTGCTAAGTCCTACTCCCACGGGATAGTCCTAGACCGACTACTAAGCTAATAGCTCAAAACTGGGCCCAAGACTAAGTCAGGAATACCTATATGGAAGTACCCTGAGAGCCTTATCGGACCGGATTCTGTAACTGGTGTTCTATGACTGGTTAGAGTTGCTTATTTGGAAGCGTCATAACCGTCTAAAGAACAATTGTAATCTAAAGTTGGGGTTCTAAGGTTGGTCAGAGATGCTTATCTGAAAGTGTCATGACCACCTAAAGAACCACTAAAATCTGATACTAATTCTAATACTGATAACTGGGAGGCACCACTAACACCTCAAGAATTAACTGTAGTCAAACTGATCAGCTGATATTTCTGGACAACACTGAGTCTGATAATCTGACTGAGCCTGGACATGTATATATCTGACTTTCCACATACACTAACAATATGGGAATCTCAAATCTGATAGAATCAAGCTATAGGGAAACTAGTCCAACACGCAAGATTCTAAATTCTACTGAACTGAGAACTAGGACTAAATCATTCCACAAGATACAATTCTCATAAATTTCTAGAAATAAGGAATAATAAGAAGTTAAAAATCATGATAAATATACCACTTGAAATCTTAACGAAATTAGTCTGACAATTTTTCTACATTTCGAATCCACAGGGCTGAACTGATAGTGAAAAATAGAGAAGAATTTTGGAGACACAAGGAAAGAACTATTCCCTTGTTGAATTTCCACATACCTGGATAAGAAATCCCTGAAGAAGAAAGCTTGAATTTCTGCACTGATGAGGAACCCTAGTTCTTGCTTGAGAGAAAAAGTCTGAGTTTCTACAATCGATATTCTGAGAGTTTACATGGGGAATGAGGGGAAAACCGTTTAACCCCTCTAAATTCTCTGAAATAATAATTAAAATGACATAGTTTAGGGACTAAATAGGTGAAAAATTACAAAAATATCCCTAAAATAAAATTTTGAAAATTGACCAACAGAGACCTAATGGGTCATTCAACGAGTCGTTGGTTGTGACCACGACTCGTTGGGGCCTCTCTTTGATTCTACTACCTGGGGGTTGAAAACACTGGAT
>JACEIK010003333.1:148324-169489 GCA_018107945.1 Datura stramonium | reverse complement strand
CATTGCSATATCMRTCATTTCWTCTCCATYCKCCCTCTCGCTCACRACCAYGGCTCCTATCTCTRAAYYCKTTCCTATTRTAGTTGTCTCYGTATTKGTTCYRACCTTGATTTCCAGAASMTTGGYRCCAATTGTMTTGTCCAGACGCTTGGGCRTTGGCYCRRAARCCCGCCACYTGGCTATCTAGGAAGTTTGCCTCTTCCWCAGARTCAGAGTGATCTGCTCCCTGCTCCCTTCCTTGAGTTCCCACTGCATTTACCTTTTTGGCTCCTGCTCCCATGATATGCTTTGTCAGCAAATCCAATGATGTGCGTATGTGAGCCAACTCCTGATCGCGTTCTTCCTCCTTCCTTCGTTAGTCTGTAGTCAAACCAATAGCATATGTACCTGCCACTGCATCATCCTCCCTCATATGCCAGGCTCTGTTTGTCTTAGTCACCCGGTCAAGGATAGTGGTTGCTTCCTCCCAGGTGTGACTCATCAATGCTCCTCCAGCCACCGTGTCTGCTACAACCTTAGTGTTGTTATTAAGAGACCTGTAAAAGATTTCCAAAAAACTGTCATCTGGGATTTTATAGTTTAGGCACTTAGTCAACTTCTTTTTGAACCTCAACCAGGTTTCATGAAGTGCCTCCATCTTAATCTGCCGGAAATTATAGATCTCATCTTTTAACTGTAACATCCTTAATGGGGGAAAGAATCTCTCCAAGAAGTCTTGTTTAAGCTCCCTCGAATTTGTTATGGAGTCATTAGGAAACTCTGATAACAACAAAGTAGCTTCCCTTAATAGAGAGAAAGGGAAGAGTCGGAGTCTGATAGCATCCTGACTTACTCCAGGCTACCTATATGCCTTGCATATTCCTACTAAGTTCATCAAATGCAGGTTTGCGCCATCCGCTGCATGGTCACTGAACACGCCCTTCATGTTTAGTAATTAAATCATGGTGCTCGTAATGTCAAATTTGGCCCTAGTGGGCAGTGGTGGTGGCACAATTGCTCCAGTTGACCCAACCTCATCAATATATGTGTCCTCATCATCGAAGAACTGAGGGACAAATCTCTGAGCTCGGTTGCCCCTCCCATGTCCACCAGTGTTTACCACCTCATCACTATCATCACCAGCCTGCTGAAGTACAACTAACTGAGCTAGATCGGCTTGCTTAGCTTCCTCAGCTAAACGGGCTTCTCTATGCTCAGGGTTTTCCATTCTATGCGGTGCTCTTTTGATTTCGGGATTTAGTGGAACAAGGGGGTTTCCTCTATTTCCGAGTGCTTGGAATTCACCGGAGGACAGCCTGTGGGTATCAAAGAAAAACACAAAAAATAAGCGTAATTAAGGAAATAATTATGAAAAAGTCAAATACAAGCAAATAACCTAGTCTTAGCCGTATTCCCCGGCAACGGCGTCACTTTTTGATAACGCTCAAACCACACTTCCAACAGAAGTATGAAGCGGACATTGTCAATAAAGAACCCAACAAGAGGTTGGGGTCGAACCCATAGGGAATATGGAAGATCTAGATTACATCCGGTAGATGAACTTGTATGGTAATTACTTCACAATGGGTTGAAATTCTAATAAAAATCAATAATAGAAATAACCAGCAGTCAAGATTATATTTGTGAATCAATAACTAAAGGATAACTAGGGTTTGTGTTCCCCATGGGTTTATAACAGCTTGGGGTATACACTTGTGATCTTTACCAATACTTACTTACAGAACTGATAACTTAGTTTTATTCAAACGATCGGCCAATCCCTATTGAATGACTATCCTCAATTACTCGACCAAGTCTCGTGAGTTTTGCAAACTAACCGTTATCACTAAGTTCTAGATATAACTACACTGCGACCACAGATCAAGTTAATACAATGGTCATCAAGATCAAGGCTCTGTTGTAATTCTCTTTTCCTAATCTCTAGATCTTCAACCAAAGCAAGTAAAGAATGCAGGCACTTCCTAATGTTGCACACCGCTAAGAATCATTAAAGATGAAGAGAATACAATATAAGTAATTGGTATTGGTTTTAGACTCAGTTTGTGAAACCCTAACTTGTTAATACACCATGGTTCCCACAACTCTAACTATGGAGGTTTTAGCTTCTAATAGTTGCAAGGTTGTGAATTGTATTCATTATTGAAGACATAAAACAATACTTACAAAGATGATTAATAAAAAAAAACAATTCCTTCAATTTTACCACGAAATCTTGAATAACAAGTAGCAAGAACTAGATGAATTCAAGAAGAGAATGATCACAAGGTTGAACCAACTCAATTCTCCCTTTCAATGATGTAAAATTGCTTACTACAATGTTTTCCTACTAAAATTAAGTCTATTTTTCGTCCTCTATGAAAAATAAATCATAAAAAGTATTTATAGAGACACAAGAATCCTTTTCCTAAACTAACAGGACTGCTTTCCATATTTGTAGCCAACCTCATCACGGGTCCACCTATGACTCATAGGGGCTTCTCACGGACCGTGGCATCGACTCGTGGCTTGGAGTGTTTGCTGAATTTTTGCTAAGTGTTGGGCCAAGGTATTATTTGTACCTACTTCCTACGACTCGTACATTGCACCTGTGACTTTATCATGATACTTTTGAACTTTTTCTGAACTTCACCATGACCAGTATGGTACGACTCGTACCTTCATCTCACGGGTCATAGGGTACTCTTGTATTGAGAATCATCCTCCTGTGCAATTCTTCTTGATTTTATCACTACTGACTTACCATGACTTGTACCACCATGGTAATATCCATGACAAATCTCATAGGATTAGTCTTCCAGTTTAAACTTTCAGCTTCTTATGAGGGCCCTCAGTATGACTTGTAGATCCATCCTACGGATTGTACTGTGGACTGCACTTTTTGCCCTATTTTGCACACTTTTAGCTTCTTCTTGTAATTTATTGTTCCAACACCCATTTATCTTGAAATCAAAGGAAAAGTGCCTCATATCCATATAAATACACCACAGTCCATGCTATTTTCATAATTTTGAGCGTCAATAGTGCTGTAAATCCAGCCACATCAAGTCCACATGTTCTGAGGACTACATGTTCAAACTCTATGTTATTCCTTCAGTTTCTAGATGTTGGATTAGTTGGGGAGTTGTCCCATCAATCCACTTTTCATGCTTAGAGGCTTATCAGACGAAAAAGTTGTATTTTGTCGTATTGTATAAGTATTGTACTATTTTCCCTTATGTTATGTTGTGATTATGTTCTCTAAGTTAAGACTTACACTCATGTGATTAAATTAGATATATGCTCATGCCATGGGTCGACTTGGGGTCTCTCGGGCTCCCTTTCCCGTGTATGATCCGGGTGTACGTTTCGGTTGTGACAAACTTGGGGGAGAGGATGGTGGCAGTGGAGACAACGAGAGGTATGACGACTCCTTAGAGGAAACAATCGGCCATCCTTTGTAGTCGTGGTTAGGGTCAGGGTGGGCAAATGTGTAAACAATGGGAGACCCAATTACCCGTTAGAAGAAACCACGAGTAGTTGGTTGTGGTCGTTGTTCGAGGGTATGAATTCCCAGTGTAGGTGGTGGGTTGAGACCACGACTCGTTGGAAGGAACCACGAGTCGAGGTGAGGCTCGTGGTAAGGTGGTTAAGATTTTGTGATGAGCAAAACAACGGATTATGTAACGAGTCGTGGGTTGAAGGCACGAGTTATCCTGTCGACCCATTGTTTGGATCATACACTAGGTCATTCAGCAGTCCATTCAACGAGGGACATGACGGGTCGTTGGTGGTTCCCACGACCTGTTGGTACCACTTGTGGGTTCCATCCGGCCAATTTTTAGGGCAAGTTCATTAAGGGTATTTTTGACTTTTTCATGACATAAGTTCCTAAACTACGTCGTTTTGGCTTGGGAAAGCTGGGGTTTCAAGAGAATGGCCTAAACTAAACTTCCATTCATGCATGCAAGAACTTTGAGGGGTGATTCAAAGGGAGATTTCAAGCTTTTCACCTCAATTCCTTCAATGTCATTCTTGGGCTTTTAAGAAGGGTTAGGAGTTGTTAATCCCAGGTATGTAAGGTATTCAATGGGTGGATTCTTCCACACCCATGCTCCTTCTCTATTAATTACTCAAATTTTATTTGAAAACTCATGGGGTTTTATATCCGGTTTGTTTATAATTTAATTATTTAATTATGGTTCTTGTAATTTTGAAACCCTATTATTATCTACTGATTTTGATCATCTTTTGAGTTCTACATTGATCTTAATATGGATGATTTCAAAATTCTAATCAATTAAGCTTGATTATGCATGTTCCATGATTAACTAATTTATGATCCATTGATCCATAGATGTTTTGATTACCTCAGCATGTATTATGAATTAAATCATGAATATATTATGTTATCTATTATGATCTTATGTAAACTTAAACTATATGCATGATCTACAAGTATGTACATATTTCATAAAGCATGAATATATTTTTGGCCGACTCACGGGCCTCAAGTTATAGCTAGTTTACGTATGTTCAAGAATATTTATGATTATCATGATTTAACTAGCCCATGAACTCATGTATGTATTATTATGAGCACTATATACGTTTGGGAGTAGTATCGAACACCTAGTAGGTTCAGGGCTCAGGTTAAGCCCCGGATCTTATGAACTACGTGCCACCGTAGGTATGTTGGGACCCATTCATGTTTTTCCCTGGGCCAAATGGCCCTTTTTCATGTGTGATCACGCCCTTTATGGTTCCTACCCTTCACAAGGTACGAACACCGTCCCGACTAGGGTTACAGGATGGGCTTCATGTGTGCTCATATAGGGCATGTCGGTTAAGAGAATCTCCCACTATTCCTCATGATTTATGAATGTTTATGATTATGTATATTGGCTCAAGTCATGTTTAATAAATCTTTTCTCTTATGATTATGATTACGATTGTATTACGAATGTTTTTCAAACAGACCTTATGTTATATTACGATAATTATATTTTATGAGCATATTTGTCCTACTCATGATGTTTATAGGTTTTATACATGTTTTCAATGTCCATTTTACATACCTTTCATACTAAGTACATTCGCATCTTGGCGCATACTATGATGTTGTATCGTCTCATGATACGAGTCCTAGTTCCCGGGGCGCCTCTCACATTGGGTAGATTTCTTGCTTTTGCGTATTTGGTGAGTCCTAATTTTCTGAGGCTACATGTTCACACTTTATGTTATTCCTTCGGTTGGATGTTTGATTAGTTGGAGTTGTCCCATCAGTTCACATTTCATGTTTGAGGCTTATCGGACTAAAAGTTGTGATACCGCCATATTGTATAAGTATTGTACTATTTTCCCTTAAGTTATATTATGATTACATTCTCTATGCTAAGTCTTCCAACGATGTGATTGAATTAGGTGTATGCTAGTGCCATGGGTGGAGCTTGAGGTCTCTTGGGGGCTCCTTGTCCCGTGTGTACAATCCAGGTGTACGTTTGAGTCGTGACAAACTTGGTATCAGAGCCATAGGTTTATGTGTCCAAAGGGAGTTTAAAGTCGCGTTTAGTAGAGTCTTTTCATAGGTGTAGGCACCACACTTATGGCGCGAGGCTACTAGGCGTTTAGGAAATGTTCCCTTCTTTCATAATCTACGTGTGGGATGAACGTCCTTTACTCCTCTAATTTGTGTTATTCACATTTGCGGGAAATCATGTCTCACGCCTAGTAGATGCGGAGAAGGAGCAATGGTAATGATCATGAGGTCCCGTGATGGAAACATCAGTACACGGCTTTCTTACCCGTTCATAGGAGCACGTACTGTTGAACAACCAACCCTGCTGAGTTTAGGCGTCGGTCCGAATGTTGGCACGAGGCCATGACAGCTCGGGTCCAAAATGGTATGGCACATTATCTAAAATAGTAATACGGAAAATTTGTTAGGGTTAGGGACTTTTTGACGATGAGCCCTCCGGAGTACACGAGGTCGAAGATACACTAGGACCCCGTGACTTTATTAAGAAATTAAGAAGATCACCTAGGTTATGGGGGTGAATAATGGGGAATATGTTGATTTTACCTCCTAGATTGAGGGTAACACATGGTTCAAGCGATGGAAGGTGCTAGGCGGCGAGTGCCGAGCCGATAGGTTGGATGATTCCACATCGTGTTCATGAATTAGTTCTTCCCTCTAGAGATGAGAGCTCAAGCGAGGCGAGTTTGTGAATTTGAAGTAGATGGCAATGTTAGTCTAGGAGTATGCCTTGGAGTTCACTCATTGGTCTAAATATGCTCGGAGTTGGTGGAAGATCGATGGGCTTAGGTGAGCCCTTTTTGCATTGGTAAGTTTACTTGGATAAGGATGTTGGATTCCCATGCTACAGGGACATTGACTTTCCCGTATTATATTGCATACCCAGCCCAGATGGAGTCGGTCTATAGGAGCGAGAGAGGCCAAGAGGGCCGGTACTAATTGCTACGGGGTTTCTCGGGCCGGAGGTCAAGAGGTGGATCACGTCGGCGATCCCGCGCACACGTCCTTTGCTCCATCTCCGTCGCCCGGCTAATGCGAGTCCGAGGTTCGAGATGACCGGGAGCGAGGCTGCGGAGTTCTTTGGAGTCATGGTACCATCTCTGTTCAGCCTGCCTTTCTAACCCAATGAAATGTTACAAAATCATCCCAGAGCTCCTGGCCAAAGTCAATATCTTGTACTGGGTGTGAAAACCAGGCATCATCTGAGCACCTAATGGTTCTGCCTGCTTCCGGCGGCATGACCCCCTCGGTAGGGTGCCTCGCTAGTTCGGTAGGTGAGTCGGCGCAGGCGGGTTTTATGCTCTAGTGCCTCGCTAGGAGAGCGGGAGGCTTCACCACATATGGTCACGGGTATGTTTCAAGTCTTCCATATTGATGCTTATGCTTTGTTAGATCCGAGGCTACCTTGTCTTTCGTGACCCCTTACATTGCTAGTTGTTTTGGAGTTAGTGTAGAATGCAATCAGAACCATTCTCTGTATCTACTCCGGTCGGTGAATCGATGGTAGCTAGGCGGGTATAGAGGTTGCCCCATTATAGTGTTGCATAAGTTTATCTCCCACTTAGGACTTAGTAGAATTGGCCATGGCCCAGTTTTGACATCATTTTGTGTATGGATTGGTGTTTTACTGTTATGCTTCGATTAATTGTAGGACCCGTGCGGTAAAGAATTCCAATTTAAGGTGAGTCGGTTTGGAATGGAAGGGTAATTAAGTTATGTAAAGCGTAAGTTTATTTCATATCTGAAGGCTAGGAAAATGATCTCTAAGGGTTGCACATACCACCTAGTTAGGGTTAAGGATGTAGAGTGCGAGACCTCGGCTATTAAGTTAGTTCCAGTGGTGTGCGAGTATCTGCTTTGGTTTTTACGATGATTTGCAGTGTTCCTCGGAAAGGGAGTGAGATTCCAAATTGATCTATTGCACGATACGCGGCCTATCTACATTCTCCTTCTGAGAATGGACCAGTTGAGTTAAAAGAGTTAAAGAAACACTTGAAGGACACCGGTGGATAGATTTCATTAAAGGCCAAGCAATTCTCCATAGGGGCGCAGAAGCTCTATTTGTTAGAAGAAGGATGGATCCTGTGAATGTGTATTGATTATCGGCTAATAAGTGCATCCCAGAACAAGTACCCGCTTGCCCGAGTTGATGATTTATTTGACAGCTCGGGTGCCAGGTGTTTCTCGAAGATAGATCACCAGTGCAGGTATCTCCAACTCATAGTTTAGGAGAGTGATATCCCAAATACAACCTTCGGGACGTACAACCATTATAAGTTTGTAGTTATGTCATTTGGGTTAACTTGATGCTCATGCGGCTTTTATGTATACGATGAGCAGGGTGTTAAAGGCATATCTTTGGATATGTTAGATTGGGTTCATTGTTGTGTCATATATACTCCAGGAGAAAGGAGGAGCATGTCGCTTATTTGAGAACAGTACCATACCCTCAAGGATCGTCGGTTGTATGCAAGTTTGTAAGCGTGAATTTTGGCTAGACTTGGATTGCACTTGGAATTCTGCGCCATGTGGTGTCGAGTGAGGGCATAAGGGTGGATTCTCGGGAAAATTGAAATTAGTGAAGAATTGGCAAGGCCCAGAGTGAATCCTTCGAAATTCGGAGTTTGTTGGGCCTAAACGGGGTACTCTAGGAAATTTGTTGAGGTTTCTCATCCCGCTACACCTTTGGCTAATTTGACTCAGAAAAGGTGAAGTTCCAATGGCAAAGGATGAAGTGAGATAAGCTTCTAGGAATTGAAGACCCTACACACTTGGCACCGGTGTTGACTTTACCGAGGGTATCGAATGGCTTTGTTGTATATTGTGATGCGTCGAGTCGGATTGTGATGTGTGTTGATGCGGCGTAGGAAGGTGATAGCATATGCTTCTTGACGGTTAAAGGTTCATGAGAAGCGAAATACTGACCCATGATCTTGAGTTGTTGCGGTGGTGTTTGCCTTGAAGATGGCGGCATTAGTGTATGTAGTCCACATGTTGACGTGTTCAAAGATCACAGAGCCTACAATATGTGTTCATGTAGAAAGATCTCATTCTTCGGCCTGAAAAGGAGGTGGTTGGAATTGCTAAAGGGCTTGATGATAGCAGCGTTCTTTACCACCGGGCAAGGCTAATGTGGTTGTAGATGAACTTAGTAGGATCTCTATGGAGAGTGTGTCCCACGTGGATAGGGAATGAAAAGAGTTGGTGAGAGATGTCCCACGACTTGCAGGTTAGGGGTTAGGTTGTCGACTCGACCGATAGAGGCGTTGTTGTGAAGAATGGTTAGAATCTTCCTTGGTGGTTCTTTGTCAAATCTAAACATGATGAAGATCGGGTAGCTCATACGAAATACATCGGGAATTCGTTCTGCAAGACAGTGGAGTGTCGGGACTACCCAGAACATCTAGACCACGACTAGGTGGTAAATACATCCATTAGCTATCAATTTCCTCGCACAGAAAGTAGGAAATAAACCTACCTTTAAGCGTAAGAGTGTCTTGCCTTCCACTCTCGCCTTGCCTCCACAGAAAGTGGAATCGGGCCGTGCGTGGTCAACATTCTACGTTGGCATAGCACGGCACTAACCAATCCATACTCATTATGGCATCGAAATCAATCATTTCTAACTCTACCGAGATCTCACGTAGTCGCGATCGGCAACCTCTACTATACACCCTCGATAAATTACGCTAGCTATAATAGAGTCATAGAAGCCCAGTGTGGATCACGAAAAGAAATTTCTTTGTAATAATTACCAGTGCGACATTAAACTTTCGAAGCCACAAATGGGGTAATATAGGACAAAGTGGATCCTGGATCAATCGGTACATAAGCGGGCATGAGCAGGATAGTCATCATACTGCTACCCACGTTTGGAAACGCCTCGAGTCTTGTCTCACTGTTAATGCATAGGTACGGCTTGAGCCGTGCACAGTAGAGGCTCACGATATACCTCGGAGCTCTACTGTTGAACACGAGGAGCTACGCCTACTTGAAATTTCTTTGGGTCGTGGCCTAGAATCACATCCTGGCTATCTCGGCTCTCTTGCCCAGTAGGACAATCTCTCATCCGATGCCCCTCACTGCACATATATAACATCACGAGAGCCATATCTACAAGCTCGGTGTGAGATAGGCTTCTGATTAGGCGGGGGTGGGGGTGAATGCAACGCTGCTCTGCCGCTACCGCTGCAGGGAATCTACTATTCGAAGCGCCACCGAGACTACGGCGCCCTCGACGAAAAAATCTACCCCCATTCTTCTTGCCAGATGAAGAGGTGAGTGCAAAGTGCATGGAGCAGCGGGGCACAGGTCCTCTCTACCTCCCTCTGCATTTCATCGATTTGTCTCTGCTATTATTGTTCACATTTGTCATCTCTTGCCGTATTCTTGCATTGTCTAAGGCCCTCAATAGTGCGGGCAGGCACATTTTCCGGAGCAATATCCATATCTTCGTAACGTAGCGTCATGCATGTGTGTATTGATACGAGTTCGGACCCATAATAAACCTATGAACTCACGGACGGCATAGTATCACGCAAAGATGGAGCATAACGGGCTAAGGAGTCAGCGCTAAAGCATACTCTCGTCGCTCCTCGCCCCTGCTCCAAATACAAAAGCTGATATCAGGAACTGTGAATCTCCGTGGAAAGTAACGGTCCCGAGAAAGGCCTCAGGAAGGCTGGACAGTCGGAGGGCAACATCTCTCCTCAGACCTTTCCCAACTCTCGTACCATAATACGGCTATGTCCATGGCAAAACCTTTGCCCGGCTCAAGTGATTCTCTAGAAATTTGACATCGCAACGAAAAATTCTACGCATCGATCTAAGAGTCTGGGGTCCTGCACGATCGGCCCGGTGGTATGGGGGACCCAGTGCGAAACTCCTTGACCTGAAGCCCACTGATCCACCTAATGGCTCTGGCCATTACCCGGGTGGCCGGCGACGACGCCTTGCCATCATTTGTGCCAACATAACCACCTAGCTATGAGCTTCACAGTCAGGATGGGTAGGTACGGGAGTTTATCGGAGGCGGTGTCGTGCCAACGTCTCTGATGTGAGGGTTTGCTTTGAGAGAAATTTATGATAGAAGCCTATATATCGCCCTCGAATCGGGCGGCTGCAGAATGAAAGCGAGGCATCTGTTGGTGCCTTCTCTATTCTTGTATCTAATCTCTCACGGTGGTAGGGTGTATTTGATACGCCATTTTTTAGCTTTAGACAAAGAATATGATAAGTTTTAGGAAGCTCAACCCTATCTTTGTCTGTTCCTTACATTGAATGAGAAGGAAGAGTAATGCGTCACCATCGTGCGCCATGGCTCACTGCTTTTTATAGTATGGTGCTGCTTACATCCATAGACAAGACTACACTTAGCACGTCTGAGACTCCTGAGACCACGACTCTTCCACGATACCCGGGATTTGTCGCGCCCGCTTGAAATTATGGTAGCACACAGTGCCCAGTAGGACTGGTGCTATACGGCGAGCCTAAGCATCGGGTGCTTGGCTAGCTCTATTCCGGATCTCTGGAAACAACACAGACTGCTCTCTTGGTATCATACGACCTCACAGCCATGAGCCTATAGCCCCTTGTACATATGATTTCGTAACCCGAGAGACATACTTATGAAAGGGAACCTATCGGGCCTACAAGGCCACTATGTTGTATAGTCATACGTGACTCAACATAAAGAATCTTTTGTTATAGCTACGTGGCCGGCAAGGTCACCACTACTATCAAACAATGGCCCAGCGCGTCCAAGAATCAATAATGCTAAACAATTAAACACAACGCACGGCCTCACACGGCCAGGCATGATTAACCACGAGGAGATGTATATATACAATGCGCAAGCCTCATGAATGCGTGAAATTGTCGGGACGGGGCCTAGGCCTACCCATAACGTACAACAAAGAAAATGAACTACACCTACGAATATCAAGCTCAGGATGACGGGCGGTGACTCCTATAAGGCAGTTTGGAATCACGAGGGATCGCCTCTCGTCTATGAGTACACTTGAGCCGTAATGCGAGCGCCCCATTAGGCGTCGGTACCCGCCCCAGTACCGAGTATGCAAAGCAGGCGGGCACATACGGAATAATAACAACATAACTAGCGGCTACGAATAGCCGGGAAATAGCGAATGCATGGGCGGTGAGTGAATCGAGACTTTTCTATGTTGTATTAGGCGGAGCGTGCATCGTCGTGACGATGCTATCTATTAACTAATATATAACACGTAAATACATATATATATATATATATATATATAGCAAAGAACGATACCACCCCCCCATGGCTAGGATGGTGCCAACCAATCAAACAATCCTATATACCCTACCCAGGGTCAAAACTGACCAAAAATAAGTCACTCCCACTCATCACTAACTCGAGCACCTCTCTGGCCCCCTGGGTCTCGGCTCGATGTATGGCCTCGATATAAATAACTACGTCCCGAGTCAGGGTGGACTCACTTGTCTTGTATCTGTGCTTTATGCTTGTATACGAAATCATTCCTGGGCGCGTCGCACAACGGGAATGCTTGTATTCTTATGTTGATCGGCACGATATGGGGAAAGCTTCATCCCATCTTCGTCTTACTTTGCGGACCCGGCATGCCACTCCTTGGAGTGGCCGTACCCACCCGCTCGATGAAACCCTTACCAGCCCGGGGCGCGGGCGCTCAAGGGTGCCCTCAGACACAATCGAGTCTCAGCAATCAATAATCACGCAATATAGCAAGAAGGTTTAAACTAAAAATACTATACGCCATTACGATTTAGCATTACGGCTAACTGCGTGTTATCTTGGTATTAAATGCTGGCTTTTGCCTCTTTGAATGCGGGATCTTTATCGTTGTATGGCTATATTTTAGCCAAGATACTATCATTGTATGGCTAAAGCTGTAGCCAAGATATCATTTGACTATATGACTATCATGGCAAATTCTTATCATGCATCGGTTACTTACTAACTTTTATTACAGATATATGTCATATTATTATAAAACATGCTTGCTAAACACATGTTAGGCTATCGATGCGAAATGATATCTCGCCATTTAGCGCTAGCACACTAACTTTCGGGCTGAATATGATGTAACAACGCAAGACGGATTTGCAATTCGCACAAAACTCAATATTCGACTCTGGAAATTCTATTACGGAGTTTACTGAATTATAATAGGCTAAAATTACTAACTTGCAGAAGAAAGCGGCTTTACATACCTTTACTTCGGGTTGCTCCAGGCTAACGGACGAAGCTCGGTTAGTACTCCGGCTATTTCTCCCAAGCTTTGCATTCACATATATAATGAGTAGAACTAAATACACCAATATTCAAGAAGAAAACATCACTTTCGATATATTTATAGCCCAAACTTTCTCTTATCGAAAGACGGTCGAAAACTTAACATTTTGAAAGTCCGGAAAGGAGAAATACTCACTTTAAGGCTAGGTGTATATTGACACTAGTGACAATTCCACTTACCTTGGCTACCATTGCTTGCAGAGAGATTTGCCGGGGCCAAATTTCGTGAAACTAAATCTGTAAGGAATGCTCCTGCTACTAAACTCTTACCTCGGTATTCGAGGTTAATTTGAATTTGGACTATGTTTGTCGGCGTAATCGAGCGATAATTATCAAAGACCTTCGTGTCCCTCTCTGTTTAGTAGCTTCTCACAGAAATTATTTGATATTAATGACTTAAACGGAAGTTGGAGGCTTTATATACTTGGGCTGGACAAGACCAAGCGTGTCCCTTGAAGGCTTCCTCCCGTGACACGCAGCGCACCGTAGCGGAGGGCTCTTCCCCGGCTCATTTCGCGGTGGTTCGATAGGATTTTTAACTATGCGGTCTTTTCAGAGCCTTTTTCTAGCATGTATGACTTTCAAAAACTCTTAACCAACATGTGAATAGGCCATCTATGTGTCGGGAATTTTACGGGGTGTAACAATCACATCACCACTCGAAGAAGTAGTTGTGAAGCTAAGTTGAGTTAAATGATTAGGTGCACGAAAGTCCCTAATCATTTCCACGTAAACCACAACATAATTAATTGCCCACGAACTAGAATTAGCATCCTCGCTCACAATGATGCGGCGAGGCTGGTTTGTGTATTCGTGTTTAGAGGGTCGAAAGGCCATGAGCATGCAATTCTAATTATGAGAGACAACAATTGATAGTTTCATGCTTAAACCATTGCAAATGTGTATCGCATGAGTTATACGGTTTTTAACTCTATGTTACTCCTAGAGTGAATTCAGGGTATTTCGTTGACCAAAACGAGATAATTAAACCTTCGAAAACTGATAATCAACACTTGCGGTATTTAATATCACCTTTGAAGCTTGATTGGGTGAATTAGTCCGGTCCACAGGTTCGACATTCTGGTTCTTAAAGAGCCCTTCATATTACTTGCCGCGACCCGTACACTTGCCGGATTAGGGACGAACAAGTTTTGGCGCGTTGCGGGGACTCAGCTAAGTTTAGTGAATTTATATGTTTTTGTGTTAATATAAAATTTAAAAAACAAAAAAAACCAAAATAAATAAAAAAATTAAAAATATTTTTATTTTTTTAGTTTTAAAATTTATGATTTTGATTTTTTTAACATGACATCATGGAATATAAATGGGTTAAATAGGTAGTTTACTCTTACTTTGAGAGTCTTGTGCGAGATTTTGGAGGACCCCAGCATGCTTGACACTATAACACGTGCAATATATGTGGTGGTCAAGATGGTCGTGGGATGGGTTTGTCAAGTGCATACTCCCGTCCCCAAGCCCCTACTATGATCATACATTGTTTCTTGAACACAGGGCATGATGAAAATGAGGACTTGGGGCCTTAGCTCGAATAGAAGACATGCTAAAGCGGATGCTTGAGCAAACGAAGCAACGAAGGAGGCGATGGGAGCGGCGAGAATTCGGCTAGAAGAGAATGGAGAGGCTCTAAAAGGATGAGCGTCAAAGTCACGGAGATGATAGGCGAGAGTGACTTGTGGTAAGCTGCAGGTAACGGATTTAGGCGATATAAGAGGAACTACAAGAAGAGAGCGGAGTGAATTTTTGGATGAAGCCCAGCAATTAGAATCTCTTGAGTCCCCGTGATGGGCTCACACATATGGAAAAATCCATTCATGGAAAAAGTATCTGAGAGAAAGGTGTATACAAGTAAGGGGTCAAACATAGTGCGGTTTCGGGGTTGAGGTATTGTACCCCACTCGAAGCATTTTCGGCAGTGAGTTTGGTGGAAAACCTAGAACTAGAGTCTTCCAAACTTGTGAGAAAGATATAGAGGGGAACAAGACCCATATATTACGAAATTTCTTGGAAGTCTGAAAGAAAGAATGACTTAAACACTTAAGGGCTAATAAGTGCAAAGGCAACATCTGCTTGGTCCTTACAATTTCCACACAGGGAACATAAGAGAAAATTGAAGAAGAAATTAGGGGTGAGATCATATCCTCAAGGTGGAGGAAAAATGGGTGAAACTTGGCACGTCGTGCCGCGACGTAAATCAAGCGTTGGCAGGAGGCAACCCAAAGGGTACCACGGTACCATTTTAATTTTCTTGCATTTGAGTTGATTTTTATTTATTTTCATCTGTGTTGTTTTTGGTGGAAAGTTAGGCACGAGATGGAGGGAAGTCAGTACCCTTGGAGGAGGAAGCTAACAAGCATGGAAGAGAGAAAAAGTGTAGGGTCATTTTTAGCATTGCAAAGTTGAAGAAAAGCATGCTATTAGCTGGGCCTAGAGGCCTCGGGAGTATTTCTCACCCTCTTTAAACTTTAATTTGGTATTTATGAGGACATAGCATGATTCAAGTGTGGGGTGAGGAAATTTCAGAAAATTTCAATTTTTGTGTGTAACGATTTTGGTGAATGTAATGCTTGTGAGAAATTTGAAAAATTTTTGTGAGTTAAGCATGAATTCATCACCCGTTGGTTTTTCTTTTCGGTTCTTTAGAGACGGGGTCTAGACCGAAGAATAAAATTTTTTTCTTTAATACGTATATAATGTTTTAGTCATGTTAGAGGCTATTGTTTGAAGATGGATGGATGATGGCTAGTCTTGAGGGAAAATTAGTCAATAGGTTTTGGGTTTTTGAACCGCGTAGCTAATTGTTTGATGTTCTTTGTTATATGCTATAAATGATTGTAAGATGCAAGTATGTTCGGTGTTGAAGCATGCAAGTGTATAACTTTGTGGCAGAGACACTTAGGCTCTTAATTTGACTCAATATGATTGAAGCTTAATGTTTGAATTCTTGTGATTAGTGATTAAGAGTACAGATATGTCCTTGAATTGAGCATGTGCCATGAGTGTAAGGTTTTTGAGTATTACTGTCTTTATTGTGAATGTCTAGAACTTGGTAATTGTGTTTATAAAACGAAATGAAGGATGTGAATTGTAGAAGATGATTTAGGAATTTCTTTGAATGAACTTAAAAGTTATCCCTCATTTTACCTACCTTGAATAATCAATCCTAGTTAGCCCCTTTGAGCCTTAAGCCTATTCTTTGATAGCCGTAACATAGGTTTATTCCTTTTCTTTCATTAACCTTGAATTTGATCCAAAACTCCTAAGCGCTTAAGTGAATGATCCGAAAGAGTAAAGGAGTGAGAAAAATGAAAAAGAAGGAAAAGTGGAAGTTGTAAAAGTTGAGAAAGGTCAAGGGTGCACTTGTGTGAAAATGGTTGATTACTAGTAAGGAGTAAGAAAATAAATTAATGAAAAGTATTTATAGAACTCCTTACTAAGCTGCCTAAAAGTGCTACAAATGGGGGAACAAAAAGAGGAAAAAGAAAGCTAAAAAGAGATAAAGGTGAAGTAAGAGAAGGGAAGTTCATGATGAGGCGTGATGTATTAAAGCGCTTGGGAAGATAGCCACTATTCTTTGGCCATAATAATACCTACCCTTCCTAAGCTACATTACAACCTAAAAGTCCTACTTGATCTTACATTCATACATCCCTTGAATTAATTGAGATAAAACACTAAGGGCAAGCTTATGGGTCATTACATGATGCATGTGAATTCTTTGTGAGAGTGAGCGTTATTATATTCGTGTACCCACATGTGTGATTTAAAAAATTTTGCGTGTGAAATGCGTCAACTCTCTTAGTAAGGGCACATTGAATAAAGGATATATAATTCATGTGGGATTTCTTAATCGGTTGATTTGCAGGAGTTTGCTAAAATTTTGAGAGTCGATTCTTGAGGTTAGGAAGTCTTAACATAGTTGTATTTCATTTCAATGATCAAATCGTGCATGCTCTATTTTTTAATTTGTTATCTTAAATAATCATTATAGTCGTATCTTGAATTATCTTGCTAAATTATATATGTGTGAGTCTTCATTTTACGCGCGAGATGTAAAGGGTTGTTTGAGGACGAACAAGGCTTTAAGTGTAGGGTAGGTGATCGTGGGCAAAATAGCATGCCCAAGTGATACTTTATAACTTAGTTTTGACTTGTTTATTTATTAATTTATATACATTCTCATGTGATTTTATGTAAATGTGAATATATACACTAACCAACATGATTAGTTCTTGTCTTGTAGGTTTACAATGAATTTGTGAACTATTCAATGAGTTGGTGAGGTGGAGGCATGGAATCGGAGAGTAGAGCGCAAACGTCGGCAAGGAGGGTGCTCGAAACATCCCCACTGCGCGTCGCAACGTGCCCGCGAGCCGAGGCTGCGTGACCATGGCGTTCCACGCCCCTTTGCCGAGCACGCGAGAAGAGGCATAAGGCAGGCAGGCTCCAGGCGCACCCGGCCAGGTGCCTGTACGGGGTAGGCTGCGCGGCAGAAGAAGGCCAACGCCTTGCATAAGCGGCGTGTCATCTTTGGCAAGTAGTGACACTCGGCGATTTGGCATGCAGAGGCAATATCGAGAGAGCCTCGCGTTACCTCACCGTGTCACGGAGGCATATTAGCGCAATACACTCGTGACACGGGCTATTTCATCATCAGAATAATTTTAGACACCTCACATTTTACATAAATAGGTCCATAACTCCAAAAGTGGAGACACGATCTCTTATTTTACGAAAACAACGAGAGAGGTCATGATGGTATTACCGAAGAACCACCTAGGAGTGAAGGAAGTGGGAGAGAACTCACCTAGGGTTTGTAAAATTCCTCTTCTCTTCCACCAATTCTTGTTAGTAAGTTACTTTAACAACGTCTTCTTGTAATTATACAAACATGAGTGGCTAGAACCTTTCCTCTAGAGTTGAAGCCACAAGATATGATTGTGATTTTACGATTTGTTTTGGAATTAAGTTATTGATTGTTGTTTTGTCTTGCAATTACGGTTGTTAGTTGTTTTTATGATTGGTCACCATAAAAGCTTATAACTTAACAGGCCTATGCTTGAGAAAGCATTTACCTAGGCAGGAGCATGAGAATGTAAGGAGCATGTTTGTATCTCACGGTATATAATTTTTGTGTTAGGATAGAAATATATTACCTAATGCCTTGCTTGAGTTGACAAAATGGGATTATTTAGGGCGACTTAGGTTTATCATCACCACTCAAAGAAGTAATTTGTGAAGCTAAGTTGAGTTAAATGATTAGTGCACGAACGTCCCTAATCATTTCCACGTAAACACAACATAATTAATGCCCACGAACTAGAATTAGCATCCTCACTCACAATGATACGAGAAGCTGGTTGTCGTGTTTTAGGGTTGAAAGGTCATGCGCATGCAATTCTAATTATAGAGAGACAATAATTGATAGTTTCATGCTTAAGCCATTGCAAATCGTAGTATTGCATGATTATATGGTTTAGCTCTATGTTTACTCCTAAAGTGAATTGAGTATTTCATTGACCAAAACTAGACTTAATTAAACCTTTTTGAAAACTTCCCTTAATCAACACTTGTGGTATTTAATATCTGCCCAGGCTTGATAGTTAAGGCTGAATTAGTCCGGTCTACGTGGGTTCGACATTCGGTTCTTAAAGCGGGCTTAAGAAATGCAAATAATGGTCTCGAAATGCATAAATGGGCTTGAAATGCAAATAGCAGGCTCGATGGGCTCCAAATGCGGGTGCGGGCTCAGCGTATATCAAAATGCATATGTCACGTGCATCCCTGACTCAAAATGCAAATGCGGGCTTGAATGTCATATGATAATATTGCATGCTTATCATATATCCCACGGACTCAAGAATGCAAATACGAGGGCTCAAAATGCATATATTATGTATATCGCGAGTTCGATGCGAGATACGGGCTCAAATACAAGAATGCGGGCTCGAGATGTATATCAAAATGCAAACACGGGCTCGAACGCATATATAAAAATATCACGAGCTCAAAATGAATACGGGCTTAGATGTATATGCAAATACGTGCTCAGATGCATCGTATATCACGGGCTCGAAAGACGTATAAGGGCTAAAATGTAGATACGAGCTCGAAGTGTATATAAAAATGCATATACACGGTCTCGAATGCATATATAAATGTATATCACGAGCTCGAGATGCATATATAAAATGTATACCATAGGCTCGATATGCAAATAAGGGCTTAGATATATATATGCAAATATGCAAATGCGGGCTCGGAAATATACCATCTGGGGCTCGAATGCTTATATAAAATGCATATATTAAAATGTACATCACGGGCTTAAAATGCGAATACGTGCTCAAATGCATGTATGGCGGGTTTTGAATGTATATTTCACGTGTATCATGGGCTTGAGAATGCGTGCTAATAGCTTAGAAAGATATAAATAAAGGCATAAGGAAAAATGACTTAGCTCTATGTCGCTTGTGACAAGACGTTCTCCTTCTCTGCTTTTTGCATCTTCATTATTTCTGCGCTCAAAGGAAAATTATTAGTTTGACAAGGGGAGGTTGATCTGTGTGTCTATCCTGTAGCCTTCTTCTATTCGTTGGACACCTGTTGTTGAACTCCATCCAGGTATATGCTCGGGCACAAAGTTTAGACAAAAAAGAGAATAGTTCGGTAAAAGTAAAAGTAAAAGTAAAATAAGTTTGAAATACGTAGAAAAATTGAGTTAAATCACGGGTCGTGGCATATTTAAGACCATACAACGTCTTTTTGTAAATCGAAACCTTGTCTTAACCTAGTTTTGACGAAATTTCGGTATCCTTCTCAAAATTTCTGTCCTAGTGTAGAAAATGATGTAGACTTCCTTGAAAATGACAGAGAGTTGCGAATTTTTGAGGTCCTCTCAAAAATTCTGCCCCAGTTGCAGCTTGTTAACTGAANTAAGGAGCATGTTTGTATCTCACGATATAATTTTGTGTTAGGATAGAAATATACCTAATGCCTTGCTTGGTTGACAAAATGGGATTATTTAGAGACCGACTTAGGTTTATCACATCACCACTCAAAGAAGTAGCTGTGAAGCTAAGTTGAGTTAAATGATTAGTGCACGAACGTCCCTAATCATTTCCACGTAAACCACAACATAATTAATTGCCCACGAACTAGAATTAGCATCCTCACTCACAATGATACAGAGAGGCTAGTTTGTCGTGTTTAGAGGGTTGAAAGGTCATGCGCATGCAATTCTAATTATGAGAGACAATAATTGATAGTTTCATGCTTAAACCATTGCAAATCGTAGTATTGCATGATTATATGGTTTTAGCTCTATGTTACTCCTAAAGTGAATTCAGAGTATTTCATTGACCAAAACTAGACTTAATTAAACCTTTTCGAAAACTTCTGTAATCAACACTTGTGGTATTTAATATCACACTGAAGCTTGATAGTTAGCTGAATTAGTCCAGTCTCTGTGGGTTCGACATTCCGGTTCTTAAAACGGGCTTAAAATGCAAATAATGGGCTCGAAATGCATAAATGGGCTTGAAATGCAAATAACGGGCTCAATGGGCTCAAATGCAGGTGCGGGCTCAACTGTATATCAAAATGCATATGTCACGTGCATCCCAGCTCAAAATGCAAATACGGGCTTGAATGTATATAATAATGCATGCTATCATATATATCACGGACTCAAAATGCAAATACAGGCTCAAAATGCATATATTATGTATATCGCGGGTTCGATATGCAGATACGGGCTCAAATGCAAGTACGGGCTCAGATGTATATCAAAATGCAAACACGGGCTCAGACGCATATATAAAAATGTATATCACGAGCTCAAAATGTGAATACGGGCTTAGATGTATATGCAAATACAGGCTTGAATGCATCATGTATATCACAGGCTCAAAAGACGCGTATAAAGGGCTAAAAAATGTAGATACGAGCTCAAGTGTATATAAAAAATGCATATACCACGGTCTCAGATGCATATATAAATGTATATCACGAGCTCAGATGCATATATAAAATGTATACCATGGGCTCGGTATGCAAATAAGGGCTTAGATATATATATGCAAATATGCAAATGCGGGCTCAAATATGCAATACGGGGCTCGAATGTATATAAAATGCATATATTAAAATGTACATCACGGGCTTAAAATGCGAATACGTGCTCAAATGCATGTATGACGGGTTTGAATGTATATTTCACGTGTATCATGGGCTTGAGAATGCGTGTAATAGCTAGAAAGATATAAATAAAGGCATAAGGAAAAATGACTTAGCTCTATGTCGCTTGTGACAAGACGTTCTC